>PVJC01032935.1:0-19646 GCA_004026665.1 Murina feae
TCCTACGGGGGATGTGCCCACAACCAAGGTACATGCCCTTGACCGGAATTGAACCTGGGACCCTTCAGTCCGCAGGCCCATGCTCTATCCACTGAGCCAAACTGGTCAGGGCAGACTGTTCTATTTTTTTAAATGAGGTCACTGCAAATTGTTTTGTAAATTTTTTTCCACTAAAAAAATATATTGTTAGCACTTTTCCATGTCATTTATACTACAACATTATTCTTAACTAGAGGCCCGATACACGAAATTCATGCAAGGGGCTCAACCCTCGCAGCCGCTAACAGCCTCAGCTAGCCCTCAGAGCCCCTCACAGTCCCTCGCAGCCCGGGCTTCGTCCAGAAGGTCATCTGGATGGTCATCCGGAAGGATGTCTGGACGGTTGTTCTGTTGTTCGGTCTAATAGCATATTAGCTCTTTATTATAGGATGGCTACATAGTATGCCATTGGGCGAATATATAATGCATTTTACCCAACATGTATTGTTGGAAATTTAAGTTGTTTCTATTCTTCCCTATTAGGAACAATACTGTGAAATATTTTTATGGTGATATTTTTGTGTTCACTCATCATTACTTCGAGAAATGAATTAATTTCTAGAAGTGGAATTTCTCAAACTAAAGTTATGAAACATTCAGAGGCTTTTTAAGATTTTTTCAAAATATATTTTTCAGTTGTAGTTGACATACAATATTATACTAGTTTCAGGTGTATCGCATAGTGGTTAGATATTTATATAACTATGAAATGAGCCTCCCCATCAGTCTGTTACCCATCTTACACCATACATAGCTACTACAATATTACTTGCGACATCCCCTGTGCTGTACTTTATATCCCTGTGACAATTTTTATAAATGGCTATTTGTACTTCTTAATCCTTTTCACCTTTCACCCATCCCCCAAACTCCTCCCATAAATTTCACTCTAAATTCCCTGCTGAAATGCTGAACCGATCTAATGAACAAACATTAGTTATCTACTTCAAAACAAAACAAACAAACAAAAGCCTCTGCCAACTGGAAAGATGAAAAGTAGTTTATTAGTAATAAAATATATGTGTATTTGTTTTAAATTCAAGAACTCTTGTTATGCCAACATGAATGTGTGCCATGTGCCTTATCTAATCTTGCAAAACCATTACTCCTGTCTTCCAAAATACAAGTATGAAGTTTTAGTTAATTAATCATGGCACTGCACTCTTTCATTATAGAGAACAATATATTTTAAATTATAAAGAATAAATATGGCCCAGCTGGTGTGACTCAGTGGTTAAGCACTGACCTATGAACCAGGAGGAGGTCACAGTTCGATTCCCGGTCAGGGCACATGCCCGGATTGTGGGCTTAATTCCAGTAGGGAGGGTACAGAAGGCAGCTGATCAATGATTCTCTCTCATCATTGATGTTTTACTCTCCCTCTCCCTTCATATCTAAAAGAATAGATATGAAATTATGGGAAGACAAAAATGTTGAAGCGTAAAAGGTTTTTAGTATGCAGGAGGACGAAAAAATTCAGCTTTGAAGTCAGTAGGTATATAACCAGAAACCAGATCTGGTTCCTGAAGGAAGTTCCTTTACTCTCAGAATTATTGAGTAGGTTAGAAGGTCATTTATCTTTGATGAGAAGAATAAATCATCATTATTAAAGTTTTTTCCCCAGTTTCATTGAGGTATCAATTGTATTAGTTTAAAGTAGACATGATTTAATATATGTATAAATATTGCAAAATGATTACCATAAGTTTAGTTAACAACCATTACATAATTACAACATTTTTCTTCTTGTGATGATAATTTATTTTAATTTTTGTTGCATTTATTGGGGTGACACTGGTTCATAAAATTATATAGGTTTCAGGTGTACAATTCTATAATGATGTTGAGAATTTTTAAGATCTACTCATTTAGCGACTTTTCAAATATACAATACAAAACCATTAACTATCATCACCATGTTGTACATTATGTTCCCAGCACTTATTTATCTTATAACTGGAAGTTTTTATCTTTTAATCATCTTCACCTTGAAGTATAGCTGCTATGATTACCCTCCTGTTACAGATGGAAACAGAGACACCGGGAAGCTAAGTATCGCCCAACACCATGCCACTAGCAAGATGCTGCCTTAGCTGGGTCTCCCCAAAGCACACTCTGAGACAAGGATTCAAGTGAAGTAACGGACCCAGGAGGTGATTCCAGGAAGAAGCACCCGAGAGTGGAGAAATGAGGCAGAAGGGAAGGAAACCGGTGAAAAGTACATTGTTGAGTAAGTTAACACTGTGGGCAAATGGAGCTCAGTCCTGCTGAGGAACGCTGGGACATGATGAAAAGGGCATGCTTCTCCTCGGAGGGAGCAGGGACGCCTGTCCACCATTCCCAACAGCCAGTGGTGGAGGGCTGCTGGGGATGGAGAAAGGCGCCTGCAATCAATTCCTCAGAACGTCCAGCTTTCCTGCGGGAGAGCACATGGACTCGGAGAGGCAGGACCAGCCACCAGGCAGTCACAGTGCTGGCACTGGAAGGGGGCTGATGCACTCCGGCAGAATGAGAGCCGAGCGCATCTGGGCGGCAACAGCTGCATGGTCTTCATCGGAGCTGAATCTAGTCAGGCACCAGAGCCTAAGTTCGAAGTCCGAATCAGTACTTTTAACAGTTTTATGCTCATTTTATTTTTTAAATATATTTTTATTTATTTCAGAGAGGAAAGGAGAGGAAAAGAGATAGAAATATCAATAATGAGAGAATCACTGATTGGCTACTTCCTGCCCCCGCCCCCCACTGGGGATCGAGCCTGCAATGGCATGTGCCCTGACTAGGCATTGACCTGTGACCTCCCGGTTTATAGGTCAACGCTCAACAACTGAGGCACACCAGCCAGGAAGTTTAGTGCTCATTTTAAAGTTGTATGTATGTGTACGGCTTAGCTGGTTGGAGCATCATCCCATACACCAAAAGGTCGTGGGTTCGATTCCCAGTCAGGGCACCTTCCTAGATTGTGGGTTCTATCCCCATTCGGGTCCTGTATGGGAGGCAACTGATCAATGTTACTCTCTCATATAGATGTTTCTCTCAAATAATAAAACCTAAACAAACAAAAAAATGGCCTGGCCAGTGTGGCTCAGTTGGTTGGGTATCATCAGGAAGTTGTGGGTTTGATTTCCACTCAAGGGCACATGTCCGAGTTGCAGGCTCGATCCTAGTGGTGTGTGTGTATGTGTGTGTGTGTGTGCAGCTGGAGGCAGCTGATATTCCACTCTCACATCGCGGTTTCTCTCTCCCGCTCCCTTCCTCTCTCTCTAAAAATCAATAAACTATTATTTTTTTAAAATATATTTTATTGATTTTTTTTTTACAGAGAGGAAGGGCGAGGGATAGAGAGTTAGAAACATCGATCAGCTGCCTCCTACACACTCCCTACTGGGGATGTGCCCGCAACCAAGGTACATGCCCTTGACCAGAATCGAACCTGGGACCTTTCAGTCTGCAGGCCGACGCTCTACCCACTGAGCCAAACCGGTTAGGGCCAATAAACTATTCTTGAAAAAATAAATAAAATGGGTTGTATGTTTGATTATGTTTACCTTATATAAAAAAGGTTAGTTTACTATTTTTGAAAAACATCAATATAATTCATCACATTAAAAGATTAAAGGTGGGAAAATCATAATAGAATCAACAGGAGCCAAAAAAAAGTTTTTGATAAAATTCAAATCATTCATAGTAAGAAAAAACTATTAGCAAAGTAGGAATAGGTGAGAACTTCCTTCTAAATCCCCACAGCGAACACCTTTAGGAGTTGATACACAGAAAGTACACCAGGCCAAGGGTCAACCTGGCTAGTCCTTCCCGGGGACTAGCGAGGCCAAGTGCTCCCACTATCTCACGGTAGACCGCGTATTTCCACCCCTCTTTCAGTTTGCACTTTTCTATGACTAGCACCATCTTTCTGCTGAGTCTTCAGATGGTAAACCCTGGTGTCATCTTGGATTGCTTCCTTTCTTTGGTTTCTTGTATCCAATCAATTACCTACCCCAACAAAACCATTAGCGGAAGGAAGCTCACTTGGATCCTATTCTTCCCATTCCTCCAGGAGACTGTTAGCCAGTTTCCCAAAATTTGCCTTCGCAGCAGAGAAGAAAGTTTCTCTCTGAGGGATCTAGTACAACAACCTACAATAGTCCTCTGCAAACCTGAAATTTATTTGAAGTCTAACATTCTGCCTTAGAAGCACATACCCATTTAGGATTCTGGGCCATAAAGCTATAATTGTCATAAAGTAAAAAGTACATTTACTTTAAATTGCTTATGGTTAAGGAAAATTAAACTTCACGGAAGTCGTGTGTATCCTGAGACTGGCAGGAGTCATTTCAAACCCTCTTTTAAAAGACGGGGCCTACATGACTATTGCAAAAGCCTCCCGGAGAGCCTCTCAGCCCGCACAGTACTTCCAGAGAGATCCGGATCAATGGCGCAGGGCCATCCGATTAATCTCCCACAGACACTCCTTTCATCTCCAGTCCAAGGACCTGCTTATCAGGTCAAATTTAAAAGTCAACCAGCCTTGCTTTTCAAGTTCTCCTTCAAGAGGCCTCAGCCACCCTACCCAATTTTATCTCAGCTGGAGCACTCCAGCCCACCCCAAGGCCTTATCACCCACTCCTGGCATCCTGGTCCTTTCTCCAAATCCAGATCCTTCCTTCAAGTCCTAGTTCCCAGCCCACCAGGGTGGCAGCATTAGAGAGCCGGTTAATCTGGAGCCAGATGGATCAACAGTGGCCCACAGAGGGGAGCTGACGTGCCCAAGGGCACACACCAGTCCATGTTTGCTTTAAATTAAGTCTCATTGTTTCCTGTTAATAAGCCCTATTTTCCCTCCCAAATTGGAAACTCCTGGGGGTAGGTACTACACCTTTTTATCCCCAATTTGGTTAACCAGCTGCAGGAGGTACTCTGTACAAAGATATGTGCTTTTGTTTCCAGATCCCCTGCTCCTACAATTCCCAGGCTTGATATGTCTTTCCCCCACAAAATGTCAGCCATTCACACTTACAAAATCAAGTTTAAGATTCCTCTAATTGTAGGTTAGTTAGTTTTTCATATATATATATTTTTTAATTTATTGATTTTTCACAGAGAGGAAGACAAAGAGAGAGTTAGAAACATCGAATGATGAGAGAGAAACATCCATCAGCTGCCTCCTGCACACTTCCCACTGGGGATGTGCCTGCAACCAAGGTTGACCGGAATCAAACCCGGGATCCTTGAGTCCACAGGCTGACGCTTTATCCACTGAGCCAAACCGGTTAGGGCTAGTTTTTTCTTTTTAAATTATCATTAAAGTTGTGCCTGGCCAGTGTTGGTCAGCCTGTGCACCAAAGGGTACAGGGTTCGTATTCCTGATCAAGGGTATGTTCCTGGGTGACAGGTTCAACCCCTGGCCTGCACCCTGGGGTGCATGTGGGAGGTAACCAATCAATGTGTCTCGGATTCCAGTCAAGATGGAAGCATAAGTAAACACAGCACTCGGCGCCTCCCCACAACCACATCAAAATTACACAAAACACCAGAGTTGACAAAGTCACTCCCATTCTGAACCAAACCTCAAATTTCCTGTGAAATATGGGGAAGGGGCTAAACCAGGGGTGGAAGAATCAAGTGATTTCAGAGGTGGGGCAGGTAAAGTAAATGAGCTCAGAGTGTGGGACTAAGAAACAAACTAACAAAAAATAATAAAATACCAAACAACCAGGATTCAGAACCACCCAAAATTTAGCTGAAAGGAAGTCCTACAACTGGGGAATTAAAGAAGCACATCGAGACTGGTAGAAGGGATGGAGATGTGAGGTGGAATCTCAGAACCAGCTGGTCCCCACACCCACGTGATGGTTTAAAATTGGGAGGGATATCTTGGCTGGGGAGGTTTTCCTGAGGAGCAAGGGGTCCCAGCCCCACACCAGAACCCCCAGCCCACGGTTCTACTGCTGAGAAGAGAAGTCCCCACAACTTCTGGTTGTAAAAACCAGCAGAGATTGTGGCTGAATGACACAGAGGCCGCTGGAGCCCCAGGCAGCTCCTCTTAAAGTGTCCTCACACGGACTTACCTGGAGCTTCCTCTGAGCTCCAGCATTGGGGCAGCAGCTTGAAAGGAATGTGGGACATTCAGGGAGGAACTAACTTGTCTAGAATCAGGGCCAGAGCTGAAGGGGCAGCTTTCTCCCAAACAGAAATGCTAGAAGATGCCATTGTTCCTTTGCTGAGCCCTCCCCACCACAGAGCTAACAGGCAGTCACCACATTAAAATCTCCATCAACCTGGAAAACACTTTTTTCCCTCCTCAGATAATTCCCTGAGACCCCGCCCCTCCCTACTTGCAGGCTCAACCAAGCCATTTCCAGTGGTTTTTCCTTAGAACTGGCCACTATTGCCTCATGCTTAAGGTAACCAGGCGTCCCGATTTTTAACCATTTGTCCCATGTCCCACGGTGTTTTAAAAAAAGTCCTGATTTTTGGAAAGAGACATATGTACTACTCTTTGTAAAATTTTAAGTAATAAAAAAAAAAAAAAAAAAACACCCCCCCCCCCCCCCCCCCCCCGCCTCCCCAGTCAATGGTGTCCTGCTTTACCAATGTTAAAATCTGGTCACCTTACTCATGCTAGACTTTCCTAAATCACTCAAACAAGTAGTAGCTGGCCTCAGCATGCCCCATATCTCTCAATAAATAGCCCTAGGCCAGACACTAGCAGCAGCCCACCTTGATTCACAGATTGACCTCTCCTGGGCACCACACAAGGCCCAAGACAAGTAGAAGCCATCTGCAGATTGCTTTGTAGCTCATGCTAGGTGGCCCCAAGCAGGGCACAGGGAGTGGCTGACTTTGCATCTCCCCAGAGGCTCCAGAGCACCCAGTGGCCAGCTTCTACCATGCCAGATTACAATCCTACAACAACCAGGAATGACACACACAAGGGACTGACTCAGTGTGCACCAAAGCCCCACTGAAGTAAGTCCTGCTCCATAGGGTCGGCTTCTGCATAGCAGTTCTTCCACTGTAGTTGCAACTGATCCTCCCAATCCATTGGCCTGGGTTGCGCCAACATCAATCAAGGCTCAACTATAATAGAACAGTGCACAGAGCTCACACAGGGGCTCACCTGCAGTGCTCAACTCTGGTGACTGGGGAGGCTGAGCCACTAGGGCCTACAGGACACCTACTATACATGGCCACTGTACCAAGTCCAGGAGACATAGCAGATCTACCTGATACACAGAAACAAACACAGGGAAGCAGCTAAATGAGGAAACAAAGAAACATGTCACAAATGAAAGAAAAAGAGAAACATCCAGAAAAGTAACTAAATGAAATTGAAGCAAGAAAACTACCAGATACAGAGTTCAAAACAATGGTTATAAGGATGCTCAAAGAACTTACTAATTCAAGGAACTTAGTGAGAACATCAACAACAAAAAAGGACCAGTCAAAAATGAAGGATAAACTAACTGATATAGAGAATAATTTACAGGGAATCAACAGTAGAGTAGAGAATGCCAAGAATCAAATCAAGAATTTGGAATATAAGGAAGCAAAAAACACCCAATAAGCAAAAAAGAAAAAGAATCTGAAAATATGAAGTAATGTAAGGAGCCTCTGGGACAACTTCAAGCATACCACAGTCACATCATGGGGGTGCTGGAAGGAGAATAGAGAAAGCAAGAAATTGAAAACCTATTTTTAAAAATAATGACAGAAAACTTCCTTTACCTGGTGAAAGAAATAGGCATACAAGTCCAGGAAGCATAGGGAGTCCCAAACAAGATGAACCCAAAGAGGACCACACCAAGACACATCATTATTAAAATGCCAAACGTTAAAGACAATGAGAGAATCTTAAAAGCAGCAAGAGAAAAGCATTTCGTTGCCTACAATGTAGTGCCCATATGATTGCCAGCTGATTTCTCAAAAGAAACTTTGCAGGCGAGAAGGGAGTGGCAAGGAATATTCAAAGTGATGAAAAGCAAGGACCTACAACCAAGATTACTCTACCCAGCATAGCTATCATTTAGAATTGAAAGTTAGATAAAGAGCTTCATAGACAAGAAAAAGCTAGAGGTTCATCACCACCAAACCAATATTATATGAAATGTTAAAGAGCCTTCTTTAAGAAGAAGAAGAAGAAAAAAAGATAAAAAATACAACCAATAAAATGGCAATAAATAAATACATATCTATCAACAATTGAATCTAAAAACCAAAATAAATGAGCAAACAGAACAAAAACACACTCATAGATACAGAGAACATTATGATGGTTGCCAGATGAGAGGGGGGTTGGGAGAATGGGTGAAAAGGAGAAGGGATTTAGAAGTACAAATTGGCCATAGCCTATGGACACAGACAATAAACAGGTGAAGGCTTGGGATGGGGTGGGAGATAGGTGGAAGCGGGGTAGAGGGGGGGGATGGGGTCATCTCTAATACTCTCAACAATAAAATAAAAAAATTAAAGCAATAAATAAAATATTTTTTAAAATCGGTGTCTCTCACATGAATCTCTCTCCCCCCTTCTCTCTCTAAAAATCAATAGAAAAAATATTCTCAGGTGAGGATTAACAACAAAAATTATCATTATTGTTGTTAAAACACTGAACAGAAAATTACATTTTTAGAAAAGACTTATACTTCTCCCAAACTCACAAATCCCCGTCAGTTGATTCATTCTTTTTTTTTTTTTTTACATTCCCTCCAGGAGAGTTTGTGTCATTCCTTCACTCACTCACTCATTCACATACTCCACAGGTCCTTATTGAGACTCTGAACAGACTCCTGGGGTCATGGATGTTAATACGGTGACAAACGAGATGGTTCCTTTCTTTTAAAGAGAAAAAATTCCCTAGGGGAAATAAAATACACTTTGCTTTCCCTCTTAATAATTTACCTTTACTTGATTCTTTAATTAACTCAAGCATGTAGGTTTTGGGGCTTTGACTCATCCTGTGGCCAGAAAGTTCTCTGAAATCAGGAATTGAATCTTGTAGTTTTTTGGTATCTAGGTAGACTCAGAATATGTGCCGGCTCTCCTGGTTTAGTTGTTAGTGCTGTGCCTTTCACTCTCTCACGTGTCCCGATTTGGAATAACAAGTCCTGGTGATGATGTGGACTAAGTGGAGCCCTCAGACCCTGCTGGTGGGAATGGCAAATGGAAAACAGCCTGGCAGTTTCTCAAAACGTTAAACACAGTTGCCATGTAACCTAGCAATCCTACTCCTGGGTATATACCCAAGGAAAATAAAAACACATCCACAAAGACATCTGTATTCAAATGCGAGAGCATTGTTATTATTATTCATACTAGCCAAAAGTGGAGACAACCCAAATGTCTGTTAAGATATGACAAATATAGTGACTATAATGTGAAATATCCATATAATGGAATATCATTTCTGTCATGCATAAAAAGGAATTACGCACGGAAGCATGCTATAACATTTATAAAAAGAAATGAACTACCGAGGCATGCTACAACATGAATGAACCCTCAGAGCATTATGTTAAGTGAAAGAAGCCAACCAAAGACCACACACCATGATTCCATTTATATCAATTGTTCAGAATAGGCAAATCTATAGAGACAGAAAATAGATCCGTGGTTGCCTAGGGCTGGGGTGGTGATGGTAATGGGGAATGACTGCTAATGGTTACTGAGTTCCTTTTGGGGGTGATGAAGATTTTCTAAAATGAGATTATGGTGACAACTGCACAACTCTCAATATACTGAAAGCCATTAAATTGTGTATTTTATGCAAGTGAATTCTGTTATGAAAACTACATCTTAATAAAACTTTTTAAACATCATTCCGGTCTGGACAATAAATTATATGGTCATTTTCTACCTATTTGAAGCCTTAATGTGAATGACTGAGAGAGCAGAGTTAAAACTAGGGCTGAGTCACCCCTCTACCACTTGTGTGACCTGGAGCATAATTACCTGCTTCCTCGCCTGCAAAATAGAGTAACAGTGCCTACCTCAGAGGCCTGTTGGAATGTAAGCAAAATAGGAAAGGAATAGGAGCCCCCCAATCCTATGTTCAAAGTGCTCAACTTTTATTTATTTATTTTTTAAATATATTTTTATTGATTTCAGAGAAGGGAGAGGGATAGATAGAAACATCAATGATGAGACAGAATTATTGATCGGCTGCCTCCTGCATGTTCCACATGGTAATCAAGCCCACAACCCAGGCACGTGCCCTGACGGGGAATCAACCTGCGACCCACTGGCCGTCCAAGCTGCAAATGTTGACATTATTCCTCGCAGCTCTTCCTGCTCCAAATGTCCACATTAACCTGGAAGCAGATCCTGTCACCTCTGTTGTTTCCAAAATGTTTCAGGAACCTGGCCCCTCCGCTAGCTGCTCAGGGGTTCCCACCTAACACTGGTGCAATACCCCCTCTCACCCGTTTCTTCACCTCCCTTCTCCCTCTTCAGCCCACGCTCCCCACCACTGCCCAAGCTCTGCTTCAAAAGCCTCGGGAATGCACACGTGCCTTCTTTGCTTCTTAAAACCGTAAAAAACCCAAGGTCTTCAGCATAAAATCCTGACCCCTTATCTGAAAGGAACAAGCAAAGTCTGCCATCTGAAATGTTTAAAAGGCTGCCATGATCTACCTTACATTCTCCCTGCAGCCTTATCTCCCCTCCCCCAACACACACACCTTCCTTATACCTCTATTCCCGGTCCAACACTGATGCTTCTGCTCAGCTCACATTCTTCTTTCTGCCTGAAACACCCACCCCACCTCTCTTAAAAAGCTGCTTCATGTCCCTCAAGGCCAGCTCAAGTCCCACCTCTGCAAAGACGCTCGCCTCAGTCCCTCCTGCGTAAGCTTGAAGGAAAGTGTGCAGTGAGATGCACTGGTTGTCCACAGAGGCCTCCTTGACCACTGACCAGCGAGGGGGAAGGGGCCTTTGCCAAGACATCGTATCTCAGGGTCTCACCCTCAGCTTTGCAGGAGAGGCATGTGTGTGGAGGCTGCCTGCAGAGCAGACACAATCTACTCGCCTCCAACAGAGGCCACAGAAAGAGACAGACAAAACAGAAAAACAGAGGCAGCCCGTGAACCTGAACATCCAGCCAGCCCATCAGCCCCTGCTCTCCTTAACACGCGAAGCCAAACTCCAACCTGGGGAGGAGAGCCAGCTCGCCCTCAGCCAAGGCCCTGCTGGGCCCCACAAAACACCGTGTGAAGTGATGGCTGGCAGCGTGTCAGGCGTGACAGAACCTGCGTTTGAAACCAAGGTCTGCGCTTGTTCTGTCTGTGACCTTAGACAACTTGCCTGGATTCCCGGTTTCCTCATCTGTCAAGCGGAGCTAATGATCGCTGTCCCGGCTACCCCCTCTGGCTGAACCACCCTTCCCCTAGACGCCCACATGGTTCCTTCCCCACGTCCCCGTCTCTGCTCCATTTCCACCTTCAGAGAGGCTTTTCCTAACCTTCCCAGGTGAAGTAGGAATGCCTGCCCTCCTCCCGCACTCCTCATCCTCCTCATCCTGCCCTATCCCTCATGCCTGGACCAGGGCTTGACCAGAGAGAACTGTTCAGTCAATGTGGTGAATGAATGAATGGAGCACACCTCCTACCGCGTAGAGTTGTGAGGATAAGTGTTTAGAACTGTGCTTGGCCCACACCGAGGATCCATAAGCGTTAAGTTTTATCAGGACAGCCTCCTACTGAGCGCCTGCTGCGCACCAAGCACCCAGAGATGCCCAAGAAGAGCTGGGAGTTCTGAGTCTTGCTGGAAAGACAGAAGGAAGCCTTGGGAGAAAGGCACCTGCTCCAGCCCATGTGTGAATGTGTGCATACGTGCACATGTGTATGTGTGTGCATGCATGTGTGTGTGTGTGTGTGTGGTCTTCTGCCAGGAAAGACTTACTGATGCTGCAGCGAGGCAGGAGAAGCTGGCATACTTGCTGTGTGGTTCAGCACTGCCCCCAGGGAGGGTCAGGGTATAAGGCCGGAGGGTGGCAGGGACCGGGGCTGGACAGGAAGGCAGGACACATCATGAAAGGCCTGTGGCTGCAAAATTTGAGTTGTGCTCTGAAGGCAACCAAGAGCTATTAAAGGGTTTTAATATGGACCAGCATTTGGAGTTTAGGAAGGAGGAAGTTGAGAAAGGAGTTAAGAGGTTCTTGCAATAACCTGGTGAGAAATTCAGAGAGCAGCTCGTGACAAAGGAAATGCAGGAAACAGAGTCACTGGACCTCGGTGCCGCTTGGATGGTGGTGGGGGGACAGGCCAGGATGGTTCTGGCCTCAGCAATTTGATGGAAGGTGTTTCTATTTCCTCTGATCAGGAAGAACGGATTTAGAATAAAAGACGCTCTATTTCACATGCTGCTTTTAATGTGCCCACAGACTTCAGGTAAAGTCCCCCCGTGGCTGGACACAACAGGCACCATTACCACCGAGTTCCTACTGTGCTTGGGGTGCCTAGTGTCTCTTTTCATTCTCACAACACTATCCCATTTCACAGCTAAAGAAACTGAGTCTGAAAAAAATAATGTAGCCTCTAAGGTCCACAGCCAGCTAGGGGCCCAGCTGGGCTGTGAACTCTGGTCACGTCTGACGACAGCCTTCCCTCTCCCCGACCTTAGCCTTGAGGCCTGGAGTCTGGACGTCAGGAGTGTGCACCTCTGGAAGTCCTCAGCTGAGCCCCGCCAGGGAGTGTGGGAAGAGGGGAATGCAGAGGACACCGCATTTAAGGGGAGAAAGGGACTCGGAAGGAAACAACAGCCAGAGAGGTCGGGGAGCGAAAGGAAGGCCAAGGAAACTGGATGCCAGAGCACAAAGCTGCCAGGGGTCGGCAGGACGCGGACCCCTCCCTCAGCCCAAGCAGTGTCAAACTGACAAACGCCAGCTCCCTCCACCCCCACTGACGCATTCTTCCTTTAGATATGTTAATAGAGGGCATGGGTTAAGGTCAAGCTAGAGCTGGGGGGCCTTTGTGTCTCTTTAAATCAGTTTGCATAGCTTTGCTCTGACCTGTGATGTATCGATTTTATAGTTTACATCAGGGCAGCCTATCCTAATTTCAGTTTCTGGGAAGGTTCTCCCAGGCTGACCTCCTGCAGTGTGGGATGCAGCAAAACACATCGGGCCTTTAGACTCAGACCCAGATTCAAATACGGGCTCTGCTGTGTGACCCTGGCCAAACCAA
The DNA here is from genome assembly GCA_004026665.1 of Murina feae. NCBI lineage: Eukaryota > Metazoa > Chordata > Mammalia > Chiroptera > Vespertilionidae > Murina > Murina feae. The sequence continues at coordinate 13,218 of PVJC01032935.1, forward strand.
ACTGCTTAAACCACAGGTTCTTACCTTTCTTAAAAAAACAAACAAATTATATGTATATTGATTTTAAAGAGAGAGGAGGAGGGAGAGAGAGAGCGAGATAGAAACAGCGATGAAAAAGAAACATTGATCTGCTGCCTCCTGCATGCCCTTTACCGGGGACTCAACCCGCAACCCAAGCCTGTGCCCTGACCAGAAATCGAATTGGCAACCTCGTGGTGCATGGGATGATGCTCAACCCACTGAGCCACACAGGCCAGCGCAGGTTCATACCTTCCCAATGGGGTGGCTGTGAGGGCGAGAGAAATGTACCTAAAACAGCCCGTTTACAGTATGCGCCGTTATTATTACGTCGTCTCCACCTATTGCCTGCCTTCGTTCCTGAACACTTGGTTAGATTTTAATTCAGATGTCTTGTTCATTCCCAGACCTGGAGGTTAGAATCCCCAGGGGTATGTTTATCCCCAGATGGTTTTGAAACATCCAGAGCTAAGAACCAGAAGCCAAGAATTACTTTCTCCTTCCCCTGCAGCCTGTATATCTTCATAGTGAATGTATCACTCTATCAGTGAACTCTCTTAATAGGTAGGTCTCTTTATCCTGTGACTGGAAATTCTCAGAGGGCTACCCCCCTCCTAGAATGAATGGGGTTATTCCCAAATCAACAATCTATTGAGTCATGCCTCTTCATCCATCACAATAATCTCATTTTCAGAGGGCAACCCAGAGCTTTCTAATGTATTCATTTATTCACTCATTTGCAGTTGCCCCCTGAAGCTCTCTACCACATGAATAATTGAGAATTCAAGTAAATTCTGGGGTGAAGCTAGAACAAATGAGAAGAAGTTTAGCACAAGTTCACCGAGTCTCCTTCAGGTATGACTAACTCTTCCATAAGTAATAATAACAAGAATTACAACAGTTACATAGCAATTACTTTGAGTCAGGCATTGTTCTAAATGCTTTACCTTAATTATGTTAATCCTCTAATTCATCAGTTTTTTAAACATGCAATACCTGACTACTAACCAGGGCCACTGACCTCTTTTCCCTTAGATTGTCAAGTAAATAAAATGACAGCAGTCAACACAACAACAGCCCTCTGGTGTGAATGAATCAAAATTATACCATTTTTTTCTTCTGTCAGATCATCCCAGAATTTTAGTAATTAGTTTGTGTATGCTGTGCGATGAAAAGGTTGAAAATCGCTGCTCTAATTTATAGTTATTCCTTCTTTACTGAGGAGGAAACTGAAGCACTGAGAGATGAAGTGACTTGCCACAGTTCACACACCTGGTAAGAGGCAGAGGCTGAATTTAAATTAGGCATTTGGGGTCCAGGATTAGATTTTACTATCTAAGGGCAAACTAAAGAGAGCGGCTGGCAAGCCCCTGGTGGCCTAGAATCAGAGGCCACGGAAGAAGAAGGCCTGACGCTGTCCCCAGGCCTGGGGGTCAGAGCTGACCACAGGCATGGCTTCCTGGGTTGCCTGGTGGAGGAATGAGAGATATGGAAGGGAAATTCCTCCAGGAAAAGAGAACATTCTTGAGGTTTTGTTTTTTTCCCCTTTGGCCTCATCTCTGATTTCAGACCCAGGGTTTCTTTGCTGAGTCATGGAGGACATGTTGAACGGGGTGGGGTGGTGCAGGAGTGTCACCTCCACACTCCCAGGGCAACAGACAACTCTGGGGGCCTTTTGGGGGCCAGACAACACCTGTTCTAAAAACAGTTCACCGAGAGGAAGCGGATTCTACTGCTCTCTTCCCCGGAGTCCCTTCAATGAATAAGTAAGAACATCAATGGATGCTTGGATGAATAATCAAGTAAATAAGTGATTAAACAGGTACTTACTGATCCCTTATCGAAGGCTCCGGAATCAGACACACCTGGGTTTGATTCCAGCTCTGCCACTTACGACCCCAGGCAGGTGACAAAGCCTCAGTTTCTTCATCTATAAAATGGAAATATTTGTACCTTGGGGAGAGGACCAAATGAGGTAAAAGCTCTTGGCACACAGTGGGCACTGCAGAAATGGCACCTCCTCGTGCCAGGCATTGAGAGGGGCTGGAAACCAAAACGGAATAATCTCAGCCTGTAGGACTTCCGTGGCGGGGGGTGGAGGGGAGGATAGAGATGTAATGAATTAACACAATGCGCGACGCTAGAAGAGAGGCCAGTTCCCAAGGCTAGGAACCGAGAGAGGAGAAAAGACCAACGGCCAAGCTGGGGTGGACACTTTGGGGCGATCCTGCTAAAGTCCGCGTCCAGGGCTTCTGATAATCCCCTGAGCAGCATCACCAAAGACTTCGTGAAAATAGACTCCCATTCAGCAGCCCTGGGTGGGGCCCAAGAGTGTGCATTTGTGCCACCTCCCACAGCATGTGCACGGCCTCAGGACCCAGTGGAGTCCATAGCCAGGCGGCTTTTAAGGGGTTCTCATTCACAAACTTACCTACACTCTGCATTCATTCAGGGTGACCTGCTCAAAGTTACCTGCGCCACCTGCGAACTAGGCAGCTACCTGAGCCCCTCAAACACCTGGTGATTCTAACGAATGACTCCGATCCCCACTAAGGTTCAGATCCTTGAAGACGGTTGTTTGCTTTCTCCAGCCTTCATCTTCCCAGGCCCAATCATTTAAACGCTTCAAATGTTTTCCTATCTGGTATTTTGTAATGAATTCCCTTTAAAAGGTCATAGATTTACAAGAACGGAGTTAACTATGAATCTTTTTTTTAAGTGATGTATTTATGTTGATTTTTAGAGAGGAAAGGAGAGGGAGAAAGAGAGAAAGAAACATCGATGTGAGAGAGAAACATGAACTGGTTTCCTCCTGTAGGCCCCCGGACTGCGGACTGAACCCGCAACCTGGGCATGTGCCCTGACCGGTCATCAAACCAGTGATCTTTTGGGCAATGGACAATCTTAATCATGTGAGCCATACCAGCCAGGGCAATTAAGAATCTTTAATTAATAGAAAACCTTTTCGTTCCATGAGGGGAAGCTTTACTGGAAAAGATGAGGATTTTTTGCTTATTTGACACAAAATACTAATATCCAAGAAGATCACCTTTAGCTGACAGCAAACAGGATAGAGGTCTCACCAATTTCAAGATGATTCTAGTTGAATCACTATAACAGTAAACATACAATGCCCTAAAGTCTTATGGCTCATATATGGAAGACATGTTGATGGAGGTTTTCCCAAATTTGACAACTATCCTGATATTTATATGCCATCACCAATAATGACTTATGTAGCTGCAATGATCCTTTCTGTATCATCAATGATTTTAAAACTTCCAATCACCCATGCTGGAGGAAATACTGGGTTATCTTTTTAATTTTATATGTGGACAATATTACAAAGTCATTGTCATATGGGGATGCAACCAAAGAGGATGCAGCCAAAAGACAGAGGAAGCAGGTGTTAGAGAGGAGTGTCAAGCAGTTAACATAGATACAGCATTATGTTATTTTCCTGGATTTTATGATGGTTCAGCTTTAACATATTTTCTAATATGTTGTGATTTTATTTAAAAATCTAAATAAATGTTCACTTTTGTATCTTTTATATTTGTGATTTTATGCTGTTTTTCTCAAAGAGGGCCTCTAACATTGCATAAGCTTTAGACCCAACAAAATCTGAATCTACCCTGGGCACACCAGAAAGCACAGCTTCGGGGTCAGACCAGGGCTCACATCTCATATCTACCACTCGCTCGCTGTGTGCTGTGTGGCCTTCGACAAATTACTTACCTCCCCTGAACTAGTTTTCGCCTTTATCTAAAATGGGGCGGTAATATCTATCTGGCAGGCTTGTCTGAGGATGAAGTAAGACTCTGCATGTCAAGTGGTGATGATGTGGCCATCTCAATGGTTCTGTGGTAAAGAGACCATTGAGGTTCCTTTGAGGTCACACAGCTGAGAACAGGAACTTTAGGAAGAATCTGGACTCCAAGTTTAGATGAACAATCCTCATTCCTTTCTGCCTCTCACCCCTTTCAAGACAGACAGTAACAAGCAATCCTGGCCATCCCTGAGCCCAAGCCAACCTAACCCATCCCTCAGTCTTCACCGGAGACAGGGAACAGAGACTTTTCCCACCGCCCGCACAGCCCACCCATCTCCACGTGGGGAAAGTGAAACGAACACCCCTCTGGCAGTGCCTGGCAGAAATAATGAATCAGATGAAATTAAGAAATTCTTGGTCTTTTGTTGAAATAATAAACTTGGTTTTGTGTTCTCCTTTTCCACCAACTCAAACAACCCCAAGATTCTCTTCTTTCCACAAACGTGTGCCAGTTTCTTTACAAACATTACCTCATTCCATATGATAAGTAATTACACAGAATGACCCATATGATAAGTAATTATAGCCCCCCTGTGTGGATAAAGACACTGAGGCTCAGAAAGGTGAAGCATCTTGCCTGACAGGAATCCTGATCTATCAGACCCAGGTTCTTAATCGCTAGGACACATTGACTTCCTGTCAATCGCCCCTCGTGTATGTTGCTGTGCAATGGAACTGGGACTTAGGGGCTGGAGTAGGGAGTGGACAGTCAGAGGATCCTTGTGGTTCCATGTCTCCCCTAAACCCTAGTATTGCCCGGCTGTGCCAAACTACTCCTGTTTTTCCTCAACCTCCCTTCTGATCCATGCTTTTACTCCCAGTGCTCCCAGCAGAGTAGAGCTAAAAGCTGCTTGTTTCTCGAGGAGTCACCAGGTAAGCGTCAGAAGACCCTGATTCTAACCTGGTTTGGCCACCATCTAGCCCTCAGGCAAGGTGGTTGATCTCTCTGGACCTCACTGGCCAGACTTCAGAAGTAAGGTAGGAAAGAGGTACTTTCAGGATCCTCTGCAGTTCCAACATCCCCTAAGTGAGCCTATCGAGTGTACATACAATGCAGGTCTCCGAATGTGTTCTTGCTGATTTTCTGAAAGTCCCCCCCAATTCCCCACTCCCCCAACGCCCACATTACAGCAATCTCTGTTTCTAGTGTATCATGAACGTTGTAATATATACAGGGTGATTAGTATGATGTGACTATAAAGTTTAGAGTGACGTGGCTCTGAATCCTGGCTCTACCAGACCCTGGCTCTACGCAAGTTGGTCAAATCTTCATCTTCTTCAAGTCTCCTTTTCCTCCTCCATAAAATGGCAGTTTCACAATGGTCCCCACCCCATAGAGCTGTTGTAATGGAAGAGATGAGGTCTGAAAGGGGCTCAGGACTATGCTGAGGGCTCAGTGAATGAAGGCCATTCAGGTGATTATCACACAGGATGTCCTTAGGCCTCCTCATGTGTTTTTGACCTGGGATACAGAACCTCAAAGGGATAACCTCAAAGGAAGACTGAGGGGAAGAGGGGCAGAGGGGCACAGGGCATGCGAAGGACAGATGGAGGGATCTGAGGTCCACGTAGCTGATCTGGGGAAGAGAATGAGCTCACTCGTTGCCCAGTCCCACTCAAACATGACTACCCAGAGTCAATGAGATGTCAATAAGATGATGCTAGGGAACACTAAAATATCCAAAGTGTGAGTTACAGAATATCTCTGCCCAAATTTTCTATTGCACAGGCACTGCCAAAGCCTGGGCTAAAGCACAGCGTCTGTTCTTTCCTTCTCTCCACACTGGCACCCTTCCTAATCAGAATTTCATTCTCCATTCAAGCATTCAACTTGAAGCCTCCAATCCTTCTAGCCTCTGAGAGCTCAGCCCATCTACTCTAAATCCTTTGAAACAAACAAACTAATAAACCAAACAACATTCCTACCATTTTTCTCTCTTAAAAAAAATATTGGTTTTTACTTATAATAGTGAAAAAATTAAACCAGCCTCAATGTCCAACAACAAAGGCTTCATCCAATATGTTGTAACCCTGTAACAGAGTATTATACTGTAATAGAGCAATATATTATGATAGAATAATATACTATGATAGACCATTATACTCTATTACATAGAATATTACACCGTATATTACAATTGAACATTAAAAGTAACCCAAGATGTCCATTAGAGTGGCGGTTACCATTGTGGGTCCTGGAGTTGGACTGACCAGGTTTTAACTCTCAAATCCACCACATACCGGCTGTGTGACCTTGACAAGTCTCTGCCTTAGGTGTGCAATGACAGTGATAATAAAGAGGTCTGACTCTGTAGTCAGGCTTCCTGACTAGCTTAAATCCTCATTCTGTCACTTTCTAATAGCTGTACTTGGACAGTTCCATTAAAGCCTTCTGTTCCTCAGGTTCCTCACCTGTAAATTAGGATCTACCTACAGGGATTTGGGGGGTCAGAAACAGATAACACCTGTTAAACCCTTAGAACAGTACTCGGCACAGCTAATGTGACACTATCATTCCCCCACCCTCCCCCACCTCTAACCCCCCAAGAAACTTCTAAATGCAAATGCATATCCAAGTC
>PVJC01032936.1:0-19643 GCA_004026665.1 Murina feae
AATTACTAAAAATAAGTAAATAAAGCCCTCAGAGAAGGCAGCAAAAAAAAAAAAAAATCAATGAATGTTTTTTTCTTAAAACATTGCAGTCTAGGCTTTCTTAAATCTAGAAAATCCATCAAGCCCCGATTTGTAGCACTTACCATTTCTATGATGTAAACACCCCACTGCCTTTCTCCGAGAGGAGGAGGAAGAGGAGAACAGGCATCAGCCAAGATGGGGCTGCCGGGGGATGGGGGATGGGGTGCGGTGAGGGGGCGGGGAGCTTGGATTTGGTACGCACAGCCCACCCTGCACCCACCAGAGGCACCTCTGGGAGAAGGAGAACAAAGAGGGCTGTTCCCTGCCTAGGTGCTGGAAGGCAGTGTCTCCTTTAAGACCAGGGCAACCCCTGATTGGTCACTGTAGTGCCCACCCTGCCCCCACCTGGAGCCCTGCACACCTGGCCCAGAGCAGCCTTGAAGTGGGCCCAGCTGAGTTCTCTCAGCTCCTGTAAGAACTTGCCTTCTCTGTGACCACAGCAAGTCACACCAGGCCAGGGGTCTGACCCACATGGGTGTTCTGACATCTCACCTGCCAGTCATGCACCCTCGGGCAAGCCGCTCAACCTCCCCGAGCCTAAGCACCCTCACCTGTAAAACGGGATGATGCGGTGTGGGGAGACAGGTGGGAGTCTTGGCAGAGAGCCGGCTCAGCTTTGACAGGCCAGAAACACAGCTGCAAGAATCAAATGAGGTCGTGCAGGCCAGGCTGCTGCGAAAACTGTCAAAGGGAGAGAGTGAGCAAACATGTACTGGGTGCCTGCTGTATACATTTGACCTCCTTTAATGCTCACATGAGCCCTCTCAGGTAGATAGTAGTGCCCAACATTGACAGACGAGGTAACCGATATGCAGAGAGATGAAGGAATGGGCTCAAAGCCGTGCTCGGAGTTCAACACCAGGGCGGCCTCTTGCCTCCCACTACTATTTCTCATTACCTTCTCCAAGGGACTGTGATCCTGCTTTCATTTTAGTTCTTTTCTTCTAGGTATCACTTTTGACTTGTGTTGTCATACCGTTATCTACATACAAAGTGAATTAAGTCTATTTTATGGTGCCACATGCTAACCAACATGGATAAACCTGGAGGACACTGTGCTAAGCGAAAAAGGACAAATATTATATGATTCCACTCCTATGAAATACCTGAAGCCGTCAAAATTATAGAAACAGAAAGCTGGTTACCAAGGACTGGGGGAGGAGAAGAGGAAATTGATGTTTAATGGGAATAGAGCAGTGGTTCTCAACCTTCCTAATGCCACGACCCTTTAATACAGTTCCTCATGTTGTGGTGACCCCCAAGCATAAAATTATTTTTGTTGCTACTTCATGACTGCAATTTTGCTACTGTTATAAATGGTAATGTAAATATCTGATATGCAGGATGTATTTAGGCGACGCCTGTGAAAGGTCGTTAGACCCCCAAAGGGATCGTGACCCACAGGTTGGAATAGAGTTTCAACCTTGCAAGATGAGAAAGCCCTATTGCCCTAGAGACCTATTGCACGGCAATGTGCATACATTTAACACGGCTGAACTGTACCCTGGAAGATTGTTAAGACGATGAAAATCTATTATACAGCTCTATGAGATTGACAGTCCAGGATGTTAGTGTATGCGATCTGTTTCTAACTAGGAAGTCAATGTGATATTCAACAAATTAACTCATTCTTTGGCTTTAAATTTGTTTGTTTTCTTTGTCCATGTAGACACATGCACAATTGCATGTATATGTACAAATGTGTGTGCCCTCCTTTTTCCTTTCCTGTGTTTTCTGGATTCCCCTCCTCCCCCGACACCCCCCTTCACTCACATCAGCCTCCCACCCTAGCCCTAAGGTAACCCATGCTAAGAACTTCATGCATACCCTTTCATATTTTGAGTGTTTGTGTAACCACACACACACACACACACAAAATGCATTGACATAAACAGGAGACTGGTTTTGTTTCTTCCCACGTGAGGTCAATATCCTACATGTGCTTTCCTGCATCCTGCATTCCCCTCTCCCCCGGACCCTGAGGAATCTCTTCTGACATAGCTCCAATGTATGGATTGTGATGGCGGCTGAGTGGACCCCTATTGACTCGACTGTACAGTACTGATGGACAGTCACTTCGCTTTCCATTTCCAGGCCCATGTGAATAATGGCACTTACATCCTTTCATGCTGCTCTTTTATTTCTTTGAACTTATTCATCTAACCATGAAACCCCTTAGGTCTGTGAAACTCACCTCTGCCGTGAACTCACACATAATGGGACCAGAGAAGAGCCTGGGAGAGGAAAAACCCTGGGGATGGAACAATGGATGAAGGTGCTTATTTTCTCCATTTCCATTTACGCTATCACACTCTTCGCATGGCAGGTAAAAAGGGGAAGGACCAAAACATACCTGTTTTATGTGCAGCAATGCCATGATCATGGGGAAGACAGGGATGCTTGGATCCCAGGAATGCGTTAGCAGGGAGCCAACTCCGAAATGGACTCACTCCCCTAAATAGCCATCTTTGCTTTAACCTTCCCCCCCTTCCCACACCTGCCCCAAGTCCACTCGAAGCCCCTCAGGAGTGCTGGACAGTTGGGGGAAGAGAGGACGCAAAGCTACATCAGCCCGCAGTGGTGACCACACACTTTATCTGGAAGGCTCACCTGATAAAGAGCTCCAGGTGCTCGGAGCCTGAGCTCTCACAGTCCCTCCACTGCTTTCTCTTCCACAGAAGCTCCTCAGTACCAACATGAGGAGAGGCACATGGGAGCAAAAGAAGCCTGTTCTCCAGAAATTTCCTTCTGAGAAGGCTTCATGGAGACCAGCAAGAACAGCGGCCTCTGCACCAAACCCCTGGTTTGACTCCACCAACATTTATGAGTGTCCCTTAGGGGCTGGGTGCTGCCTAAGGGTGGTGGGAACAAGCAACACAGAACTCCTCATCCCTGTTTGTTTCAGGGAGTCATCAGAAGGCCTTAAACAAGCGACCCACCTGACCTACCTGACCTACCGCAGTGGGAAGGCAGACAAGAAATCCCTTATCTCCGAGACAAGGAGGCACTCTATGCTTTTATAGCTCTCAAGAACAATGAGGCCAAAGACAGCAGAAGCTTACAAGCTTAGCACTAATTCGTTTACATCAGCAGACACACTTTACAGGCTATCATTAATTCCCACTCCGCCATTGTTTCGGCACTTTACGCAGTTATCTGAAACAATATTTCACAAACTTTGACATTAAGTCAAGCATAAGGAATCTGTGGGCGTGTTCCAAGTAGACAAGTTACAAGGAACGTTCGAGGGCCACTCCACCTCCTCACCTCAGCAGCACCAGGAAGTGGGGAAGGCCGGCCTTGAGCAAATGGCAGTCTGATTTGGGAATTAAATCTTGTTTGAGGAATCCAGGCATCAAGGCATTTCTGGATGGAAAAACGGGTTCCCTTAGTAAAGGGGAAACTCACATTTCTGCTTTGAGGTTGTACTTCTTCAAAAGGGTTTATGGGTTGTTTTTGTTTATTTCTTTGTTTAATATATTTTTCTTGATTTCAGAGAAGAAGGGAGAGGGGGAGAGAGCTAGAAACATCAATGATGAGAGAGAAGCATTGATCAGCTGCCTCCTGCATGCCCCACAATAGAGATCGAGCCCACAACCTGGGCATGTGCCTTGACCAGGAATCAAACCGTGACCTCCTGGTTCATAGGTCAATGCTCAACCACTGAGCCACACTGGCCGGGCTAAAGGGTTTATATTTTGTTTCTACAGGATACAGCAGAGAAAATGGAGGAGAAGAAATCATTAAAAAAATATTCAAGAAAATCTCCCAGAACTGAAAAGCATGAGCTTCCACATTGAAAGATTCTACCAAGTGCCCAATCCAACAGGTGAAGACACAACATGGGATATTTCAGCTGCTGGAAAGAAAGGGGAGAACCCAAAAGTTCTGGGAAAGGGATAGGAATAGGATCATATGAAGAATCTATAATCAAAATAGCATTAGACTTAACAGCAACACTATTGAGATGCCAGGAAACTGTGTAACAATACCTTCCAAATGCTGAGGGGAAATTATTTCCAGATTAAAATTCCATGCCCTGCCCAACTATCAGTCAAGAGTGAGGGTAGTGCGGGTTGATTAACCATATTTTCAAGCATAAAAGTGCTATGAATCCTTTCTTAGAAAATACTAGAACATGTGCTTTGCTAAAATGAAGGGGGGAAAAGAAAACGAAAAAGGAAGACATGGGACCCAGGAAACAAGGGATGCAACACAGAAAGAAGAGACCCCCAGATGACGGTGAAGAGAGATTCCAGGGTGACAGCAGGGGGACAGAGGGCGCCAGGAGGGACATCTTTGAAAAGATGAAATTGATGAAATAGGCATTATGAAGAGGAGACTTACACTTCCAACAGTGAATGAGAGAATAAGTTAGTGATAGGCACATAGAAAACCTAAACAAATTGAAGTAGAGATATTTATTCCAAGAAAATTTAATATAGTATGAAATATGATTTGACTGTGACTAGTATTTAAATAGTCATAATAATGTAAACATTTATCTAATGAGAATATGAATATATTGAGAAGATGGGGTGGGGAAGGAAAGTGAGGAAGAGTGGGATAGGGCAATGCTGTATAAGAGAGCTTAGTAAGTCTCCATCCTTCACAGCAGGAAGTCAAGCATTAAACCCTAAAACTTAAAAAAAAATTTTTTTCCAAGAAATGGTAGTATAAGCCTGTTGTCTAAAAATAAGGAGGGTTGAGTGTCGTCCTGTGCACCTAAAGGTTGCCAATTTGATTCCTAGTCAGGGCACATACCTGGGTTGGAGGTTTGATTCCTGGTCGGGCATGTATGGAAGGCAACCAATTGATGTTTCTCTTTCTCTCTCTCCCTCTCCCCACCCCTTCTCTCTAAGCATGTCCTCAAGTGAGGATTTTTAAAAAATCATAATAAAATAAAACAAGGAGGCTAATGCCAAAAGTAACAGCTAAGAAAGTGGGAAGTGGGAATGGAGGTCTTTTTTTTGCCCTTTTTTGGGGGGGGGAGAATGGCTCTTTTTTATGTTTTATTATGTTATACATACATAACTTTGATTTGTCTTGATTAAATTTTTTAAAATATGGAAGGCATCCACAGCAAGGGAGAGGTGTGGGGCAATGCCATTAGCCAGGTATGGTTGACTCATGAGAACAGGGCAGGGAAGGGTGGAACAGAGGCAAAGCGGGTAGAGAAGGAAGCGCCAAGCACCAAATGGGGAAAGGAACATCATGAGTGGTTAAGCAGGGGAGTCCTGATCACATCCTTGTTCTTCAGCTTGACCACATGGGGGTGGGAGAGATGGATAGCCAGGGGCCCTGGTGAGTAGACTGTGGCCAGTTCTAGGGAGAGAGGGAGCAGGTCTGAATGGGGCAGTGGTTTGGGGAATAAAGAAGAGATATCTCCCAGGGTTCTCATCAGCACAAAATGTACAGGCTGAGGGGAATGGGGGAAAGGAAGGAGTTGACAGGGGTGATGAGGAGGAGCAGGTGAGAAGAAAAAAAGGCTCTAACCATGGGCACTATCCCCAAGGCAGAGCCTCACCCTTCCACTGTCCAACAGAAAAAACTGTGTGTAAAGGTGAGGAGACAAGGGATCAAGCTAAGAGCTCACGGGTTGAGTCTGTGGATTAAAATACCACACGTGACAGGGTGATATAAAAGAAAGGCACGCTAAGATGGGCCCTGAGAAGCTGGGATGATGATTATCTGTGGGGTCATTTTCCCTGGGGCCATCCTGTTACCTGAACAGCCTATTTTGTAATGTTCTGTGTTGCATTTGAATTCCTCAAAGGTCTTGGTAAAACTGTCATGGCATGGACATTTCAGCCAGACAGACCTGGCTGGGAACCTCAGTCGTGTCACTTACTCTCAGTGTGACTTCATGCAAGTGAATGAACCTCTCTGAACCCCAGGGTTATCTCTGACCACACCCAGGTCACAGAGTTGCTAGGAAGGTCTAAGGAAAGAATCTCTGTAAGATGCCTCACATGGTGTCTGTGGGCGTGTGGGAGCTCCTTCCACCCTGTTGCTCACCTCCCACTCCCACGATGGCGTGGAGGTCTTCCCGGAAGACCCTACCAACGCCTCTGAGCTTCGAGAAGGTTCCTGGGCGTCACTTTCAACTCCCTTCTCATCGGTTCAAGAACAGAGACCACACGTGTTTGCATCAACCAGAAAGTCAGCTTTATTAACCCATCACCAGCGGAGAGGAAGGGGAGACAGCTGGGACTTGCGCTGGAGAACAGGGTCCTGACCCAGGCCTTCCAGAGGTGAGGCCGGTGGGCGGGCAGGAAGTTCTGGGAGAGGCAGCTCAGTGCTTGGAGCTCTGACCCTGGCTGAAGCTGGAGGAGCCCTGCTCCTTGAGGAGGGGTCGGGTCTGGCGGCCGGAGGAGGGGGAGGAAATGACTGTGGGAGAGAAACGATGAGGTGAGAAGGACTCTGGGAGCTCAGCTGGCCCCACACAGGGAAAAGGGGGGGGAGGGGTGGGCAGGTGCTGGAGGCACTGAAGTGCCAGGGACCCTCAGGAGTCTTACCATCTCGGGAAGAATAGGATTGGCTGGACGATGACGTGTGCTGAGAGGAGGAGAGACTGTAGGGGAGAAAAGGCAGAGCAGTTAGAGGTGCTGGGAGCAGCAGGGGGGCTGAAGGGCCTGTGGAGTAGGACTGGGGGCATGGGATGCAGGGGCAGGCACTCACTGGGCGTCCTCTCCCTCCAGCAGGCGGCGGTAGGTGGCGATCTCCTGCTCCAGCCGCGTCTTCACATCCAGCAGGATCTGGTACTCCTGGCTCTGCTGCTCCATCTCGCAGCGCAGCTGGGCCAGCTGCTCCTCCACGCTGCCGATCATCCCCTGGATCTGGGACAGCTGCATGCAGTAGCGGCCTTTGGTCTCCTCCAGGCTGCCCTCTAGGGATGCTTTCTGTTTGTGAGAGAACAAGAGCGTCATTGGAGGTGGTCCCTGCTGTCCCTACAGGGCATGTTTCCTGAGAGGTGCATGGGCTACGAGTGGGTCTGACAACATGGAGAAAAGGTATTCCACCACTCTGGGCCTTCATTTCTCCATCTGTACAGGGGGTACGAGGACTCCTTCAGCCCCGCTCTTGGGGAAAGAGAGGTGGAACTGTGTTGTAAGTTGGGGGCTGGGGGGGCCAGGTTTTCATACCATGCTGAGCTGGGACTGCAGTTCAATCTCCAGGCCCTGAAGCACCCTTCGGAGCTCGGTCACTTCGCTGCGGTTACTCTGCACCAGCTGGCTGTTGGAGGCCACTTCTTTGTTCAGCTCATCGGTCTGAGGAGGGCAAAAAGAGCAGCAGGTGTGAGGCACTCCAGTGGCCCCCCTGGCTGAGAGGTCCCCAATGCAGGAGGGCTGAGGGCCCACCCCACCTTGCTCAGGAACCAGGCCTCCGCGTCTCGGCGGTTCTTCTCTGCCATCTGCTCATACTGGTCGCGCATCTCATTCAGGATGCGGCTCAGGTCCACACCAGGGGCAGCATTCATCTCCACGTTGACGTCCCCGCCAGTCTGACCCCGCAGGGCAAGCATCTCCTAGGAAGGGATGGCGAGAGGGAGTCAGCTCAGCTGAGCCCTTTCCTGACCCCAGGGGCATCTATACCCCACTGACCCAGCCTCCCACCAACAATGCCAGCAGCCACCTCACCTCCTCGTGGTTCTTCCTCAGGTAGGCCAGCTCTTCCTTCAGGCTCTCGATCTGCATCTCCAGGTCAGCTCTGGCCAGGGTCAGCTCGTCCAGCACCCGGCGCAGGCCGTTGATGTCGGCCTCCACGGTCTGGCGCAGGGCCAGCTCATGCTCGTACCTGGTGGACAGGGGTCAGGGCATCAGGTTGCATCCATGAGGCCTCTGAGGCTCAAGCCCTGCTGGTCCCCCTGGACAGACAGCCCCACTGTTCACCCCCTACCCTCTGCCCCGGCCCTTAGCCCAGCCACCAGGAGGCTCACTTGGTCCTGAAGTCATCAGCTGCCAGCCTGGCATTGTCAATCTGCAGAATGGGCTGAGCATTCTCAATGGTAGCTGTAATGATCTGCAGAGGGGGCGAAGGGCGGGAGGCAGTGTTAACCACGACCCTGCTGCTCAGAGGCGAAGAACACAGAGGGGAGAAGGAAGTGTCCCCACATTTGGGGGTTTCCTGGCTGGCAGGACAGGCTCTATGCTTCTCCAGCCAGCCTGGGGTGCCTTCCCACCCAGCTCAGGGTGTGTAGGGGATACACCCACCTCTCCCACCACCCTCTCCTGGGCTCAAATCTGAGAGAAGCTGAGCATGCAGGGAAATAGAGTCAGGGTCCCAGGCCCAACTCAGACACCTAGATGCTGAAAAGGACCCAGGGCCACCAACTCTCTGAGTTGCCCTGAGGCCAGCCTCAGTCTCCCTGTTTGTAAAATGGAGATGCTAGCAAGTGGTTTTCTAAAAGCCACTGCAGTCATGACCTGTCTCACTGCTGCACCCACCAGAGCCACCCACCTGGCCCACCCACCTTGTTCCTGAGCTCCTCGATGGTCCTGAAGTAGGGGCTGTAGTCCTTGACCTCACTGGGCCGTTGCTTCTGGTACCAGTCCCGGATCTTGATCTCCAGGTCGGTGTTGGCCTCCTCCAGGGCCCGCACCTTGTCCAGGTAGGAGGCCAGGCGGTCGTTGAGGTTCTGCATGGTGAACTTCTCATTGCCAGAGAGGAGGCCGCCATCGCCACCCCCGAAGCCTGCACCGAAGCCACCGCCAAAGCCACTGCCAAAGCCACCGCCAAAGCCACCACCATATCCTCCTCCAAAGCCACTACCCAGAGCTCCACCAAAGCTGCTGCTGCTGCTGAAGCCACCGCCATAGCCGCCTCCCAGCCCGCAGGCCCCCCCGGAGGAGTAGCGGGAGGAGGACATGCCCCCGAAGGCGCTGGGGGCCCGGCAGGAGCCTCCAGCCAGGACGGTGGACATGCGGCTGGAACCACCACCAATACCACAGGAGCCCTTCATGGAGCTGGAGGAGAACTGGCGGCTGCAGGTGGTCATGGTGCGGAGGAGGGAGGTGAGTGAGCGAGTGAGTCGGCAGAGAGAAGAGAGAGGTGCTCAGGAAGGCGGGGAGGATGCTGGGCTCCTGGAGCCCGGGTGCCTTTATATGTCCCTGGGAAGGCGGGGCCCTCCCAACTGCTGACTCCGGGCTCCCCTCTGCATTTCATCACTCCAGGTCCCGTCCAACTCCCCACTCCGATTACTCAGCCCGGGGTCGACTCACTTCACTGTGCTGCTCGGAGTTCCCACCCAGCTCTGGGGGTGTGGGGCCGAGAGAAAACACACACAAAAGCCGGTCGGTGGTGACTCAGGCTGGGCGGCAGGAATCGGCTCCTGTTCCTGGAGCCCGAGGGGACAGCAGGGCCTTGGCCCAGACGGCTTTGTGTCGGCTGCGTCCCCGGGCGGTGAGTCAGCCCGTTGGAGACTCCCTGCCCCACGGGGACAGCCTCGGCCATGCTGTCCCAGGGCCCCCTTGGATGCAGCTGTGGGGATCTACACGTCTGCCTCACTCACTATGTGACCTGAGAACCCTCGCCTACCCTCTCTGGGCCTGCTCCGCTCAGCAACGTGGCCAGCCTGGACCGGGTGGTCTTGGAGTCCCTTCTGGTTCCACAGATTCGATCTCTCTCTTTCCTGGAGGCTGCCTTTGAGCCCCTAGGACCCCCAGAAGTGGTGTGCACCCTGGAACCAGCCTGCCTCATGGAGCTGGCCAGGTGGCAGCTTCAACCCCGACTCTGCCCCTTATAAGCTACGTGGCATAGGCAGTCCTTTAGCCTCTCTGAGCCTCAAGGGTTTCTATCTGTAAAAGGGGAGGACACACCACCAGCCACAGAGGAACACGCATGAAGGACCCCTCGGGCCCCTCCCTGATGGCCAGCTCTGACCCTCGCCAGCTCCTTCAGCCGCCCACCCATTTTTCCAGCACAGATGCCCCTCATCGACCTCCTCAAGCCCACCTCTTCCTGGCACCTCCCTCCCACACCCCTGCCCTTCTCCCTGTACTCCTGAGCGACCCACCTCAAATACATAGCTCCAGCTAATCACTGCGACCCACTATACACTGTGATGGGAGGGAGTCCCTGTCCTGCTACCAGTGCCATGGGTGACCCCTGACCTCCCCGTGGGCTTTCGAGTCCCCACACTGTACCCAGGGCTCAGTTCCCAGCAGTTTTTCCTCAAGTGTCCACAGATTCCTGGCTGGGCTCCCTCATTCCACTGAGAGAGGAGAGAAGGTGGCTCTCTGGTCACCTGCCACGCTCAGGTGTTGTACAGAGTTCCCTACCTGTGCCACACGGTTCCCTGAGGGGCCTGTTCCTACCACTAGTTCACAGACAGGGAGCTGGAAGGATAAGGGGGCTTCCTAAGACCCCAGTCAATGGGGAGCTGAGGTTGGAACCCTAGTCTGTCCGTTTGTCCAGCTTGAGCCCTTCCCACCCTCCTGAGCCACTCTCTCTATGCATCACCAACATACATCTATCTTTGTCTTGAACTCATCCTATGAAGTGGGGTGAGGGGAAACCCAGAGAGGGGGCGATTCCCCTAAAGTCACTAGCCTGGGACTAGAACCCAGTTCAGGCCATCTCTGAAACCGGACAAGGAATGGGTCCGGGCTGCCTGTCACTACTTGAGCCAATGGAGCTGGCACGGGGTTGAATCATGTATGAGTGTTTATTCCAATACTGCCAGCAGTATGGGGGAGCAGCAGGCCAGCCATGGAGACCTGCTCTGCACCCCTCCATATGCTTACATTGGGAAGAAGGACAAAGATGACCTGGGAAAGTAGGAATGATAGGCATGGGGAGCAGGCAAGGTACAGTCTAGAGGTTACAGGTTACAGGCAATGCAGGCTGGTGGTCGCAACGGTGCGGGCACCTCCGGGACCAGATTGTGTTGGCAACAAACTTGTTAAACTTTCCATGAGGATAGGCAGTTCTGGAAGAGAGGAATGGACGCATTCCGAGGTTGACTCCCATGTCCCGGGGCGTACAACTCTCAGCCAGGTCAGAATGTGCTTTCTCTAATCAGAGCAGAACAATCTCGAATAACAGAGCATGATTGATGTGTCTTACAGCTATGGCGAGGACCCGCTGTTCTATATCTGCCCCTAACATCCCCACTCGCCCACAGTGTCTTAGAGGCAGGGACCAAGGTGTGTCTATGCTCATCCTCCTCCCTGGAAGGAGCTCGGCCCACAGTGGGCATGACTTTGGCCCAAGGGCTGGAGGCTGGATTGGGAGGGTCGAGACCCCAAATCAGAGGCCTACTTGGGGTGGACTGAGGGATGACACACAGAGTTGGCCACTGTCCTTGCTCAGAAGCGCCTCTGTCAAAGTGAGGAGCAGAGAGGGCCTGCCTCAGCCTGAGCTCTGCTGGGCGATACCACCTTGAAACTCTCTGCCTCAGCAGAGCCAGGTTTTGCCACTGCAGCATGGCGCTCCATCAGTCATTGGCTTGTGGGCACAGGGCCCAGTGGTATTAGCGGAGCCGGGGCCCAGCACACGCCTTTAGGACTAAGCCTGGAAGATGCTCCCTCCCTCCTCACACTCTGCAAATGGGTAAAGGGGCCTTGGAATTTTGAACCAAAAAATCCTACCATCCCAGGTGTCAGGGTGGGCCTGGAGGTCAGGGCCTACTACAGAGTCATCCCCCTCAGAACTAGAGGTGACCTTTGAGGTCACCAAAGACCACCAAGCTCCCACCAAAGAGAATGAGAGACTTTTCCCAGGATACACATGGGGGCCGAGGAGCAGGGACTCCACCCTGGCCCTGGGAGCTTTCCCTCTCTGTCCCCCCCCCCTTTCTAATTGGATCACCTCCCCTCCCCCATCCCTGCAGGTGCAGGGAGGGGTGCACACAGGCCCAGCGCTGAAGGTCCAGGGAGCTGCCTGGGCTGAGAAGCTGCAGGAATAAAGTTGCTGACCAACCCATCGAACCACTCAGCCACACCACAGACCGAGCACCCACCACACGCCCAGCATTGGGGGCGCAGGGGGTGGGGGAGATGTGACATAGTCTCTGACCTTGGACCTTATGGTTTGACCTGGGGGAGATCACTGAGGTGGGAATCCAGCACTGAGTGCAGGAAACCCTGAGATGCTCTGCCCCAGGATGCAGCTGGGTGAGTGTCACCAGTTCTCAGCCCAGTGGTAAAGGAGGGGCTGCCTCTGAGATCCTCCTGGGAAGGTGGCTGAACCAGCCGTGGCTCCAGCTGGGTCTCAGACGATCTGAGTTGGCAGAGAAGGAGTGGGGAGCATTTCCTCCATTACACCTGCCCCAAGGTTGCCAAACGCCAGAATCACCAGGCCTGGTGGGCACAGAGCACCTCCAGGCAGTGGGTTTGCCTCATTCCTCTCTCCTGGGGCCATCCCATCTCAGGTATGAGGTCATCTCATTCCAGAGTTGGCCAGGAAATATTATTAGCCAATGCCATGCCTCCACTTGCCAGATTCACAAACCTGACTGATCTCCAGGATCCTATCCAGATCCCTGGGCCCTGCTCCGGCGCACTGCACAGCATCAGCCCACTGGATCAACATCTGCATCAGCCTACTGCATCAGCATCAGCTCCACTACACAGCATCAGCCCACTGCACGGGACAAGGCAGGTGCTAGGACTTTCTTTCTGGTAACCAGCCAGGCCTGAGGGAGGGACAGCAGGGGAAGGAGGCCCCAGGGAGCCTGAGTGGAGAGAGGAGGGGGCGACGGGGCCCTCAGCTCCTGGTGGCAGCCAGATCCATGGGCTCAGGGGGGAGGATGAAGAGAGAAGAGGTTGGATGAGCCAGGATGGAGCAGTCTGGAGTCAGGCAAGCAGGGACCAGATATTGGACAAGTATTTGTGCCTCTCTGGGCCTCGGTTTCCTTCTCTGGGAAATGGGAAGATCAGCACTACTTCACAGGCTTATTAGAGGTGAAATAAATAAAGCACCTAGCACAGACTGGTGGCCATATTGCATTTATTCAGATATTTATAAAGCGCCTACTATGTGCATTGACATGCAAACACAAACAAATGAACAAAACAAAACAAAAAAACAAGAAGAGAAACCCTGAGGGCATACCATTTGGAAGGTCTGGGGGCAGAGACAATCCCAGTACAGTGTGCTCAGCTGTGACAGGGTGAGGGGCCTACAGGGGGTGGGGCAGGCTCTCTGGGGGTGAACAAATGTCCCTGACTCAGGGGCTGGCCCCATGACTGGTCCCAGGATCTGGGTGAGTCTGAACGCCAAGCTCCCCCATGTTTGATGCCCCCCTTTTGAGAGCAGAGCCCCTCACAAAGGCCTACACAACCCTCAGGGAAGCCCATGGCTGGATCAATGCCAGTTGCAGCCTGAGCCCTGGGCCTGGTGGGAGAACTATCCTGGCTCTGGCCCCACTTTCTCCTCAGCCACCCACAGCATGGGTGGCACAGGAGGCCCACACTGCATAAGGGCGAAGGGCGTATTGACAGCTCACCACTGTGCCGTGCTCACCCTCCTAGGCTAGGGTCGCTTGGGGTCCCTGCAGGCCAGGGTCGGTGTCTCTTGCTTCCCCTGGGCCCCACGCAGACCCAGGCACAGAGCGGGGCAGTACCGTGGGCAGTGTACTGCCTGTGGTCCCCCTCCCAGGGCAGGGCGAGATAGAGGCAGTCTCAGGGGCTGGCTACCCATGGGGCCTGAGCCTGGGAATCAGGTGGGTGTGTGTCCATCCAGACTATATAGAGGCCACAGCTGGGCCTGTCAGTCCAGCCACAGGCAATGTCCCCAGCCACTGGGTCAGCTTGGGGTGCCCGGGAAAAAGCCACCAAAGTTTCCCACGCCATCCCCAAGAGGCCACAGTCCCCTGAACCTCGTCTGTGCCGTGGCCCCCACCTGCCCAGGCCTGGGCTGAGCACTTCCGGAGAGAGTGGGCATCCCCTTGCTGGGCCCAGGACTATCTCCCGAGAACCCCAACCCCAGCAGGACAGCCATTGCCTCTCCTAACTCAGCTCTCAGCACATGGGGCTGCTCCCGCGTGACCGCCTCCTGAGCCTCCCGCCCCCTCACTTTGTGGCCAGGGTCGTCTTCCCCAGAGGAGGGGCAAGAATAAAAATAAAGAAAAAAGCAGGAAGAGAAGCCCTGGCCAGCCCCACACTCGGATCCCGCCGCTGCAGCGTAGGAGGATCCCAGGTCTGTGGAGAGAGAACCGCTGCCTCCCAGCCTGAGGCTGGGCAGGAGGTGGGGCAGGAGGTGGGGCTCCTGGTTCCTGGTTCCTGTTCCCAGCACAGCATCTCCGTCTCCGGGCAGCACCTTGCTCCATCCCTGACGTGCCCGGCTCCAGGCCAGGGCTGAGTCACTGCTCCTCAGAGCCTCAGTGTCCCCGTTCACACAATGAGGCGCCTCTTCCCGGAGCCTTCCTGCTTCCTAGGAAGGTTGTTCAAATAAATGAGCTCACCCTGCAGGGGAGCCATCCTCGGCCCAGGGCTGGTTCTGCTGGTTGTGGCCGGATGTGTGATGGTGGTGGTGGTAGTGGGGGGTGGGGGGGGGCGTGCCTGGGGATACCATGCCACCTGCCTGGCCTGCATCCTTGTCCTGGCTGCTGCTGCTCAGGCAGCTGAGAGGCGCCAGCCTCTGACAGAGCAACACCTGCAGGCCCAACCTGCATGCAGAGCTGCAGTGGCCTCTGCAGGCATGGGGTCCCGGCCACAGCCATGGGACGGAGCTCGCAGTCTTCACCCTCCCCCCTATCAGGGCCAGATGGGCCGTTAGCTGGGGCTCATCTCACTCCTCGCTTCCTGTGGCTTCTGCGGTCCAGCGTGGGCCTGGGACCTGCTCAAAGCCCCACCCCAGCTGCCCACTTCCTAGACAGCACGGGTGGGGGCGCTGCCGCACCGGCTCCTGCCCCCTCCCCGCCCGCCCAAGCCCCGCCCTCCGTCTCCAGGCACCAAATGCAGCAGGTGTTGGGACACCCGGGTCTGACTGTGCAGCAGCAGACAGTCCCAGGCCTGTGGGTGAACCGGGGTGCGGTGGAGGCACCCCTCCTCTCACTCATCCCTTCCACCCACTCCCACTTCTCGAAGAAAAGCGGGAAAGCAGGCTCACCCCACCCCATGGTTTCCGGATTCACTCAAAGGCAGACTTCCTGGTGTCAGGCTCCTCCCCAGCTGCTCCTCACTTGAAAGGGGCGGGGCCCAGAGGGTCCTGGGCGGGGCTGCGCGGGGCTGCCCTGGCCCCTCCCCAGGATGCATTTCCCACCACCCCACCCGCAAGCTGTCAGGGAGGATGGTGCTGCTCCCCAGGACACCCTGCACCCCGGCAACTCCATCCCCAGCAGCAGCTGACCATTTAAGGAAACATTCCTGAGAGGTTCCCCAGTTCTCTTAGGCAACGGGGGCCCTAACCATCTCCCCTCCCCCGGTGCCTCTCCCAAGGGAACCCAGACTTCCGTCCTGGCCCACCCTTGCCCCTCTCGAAGGAGGGACCTCAAGGAGCAATGGACTGGATGCCACATCCCAGGCCTCTGGCTTCCACACCTGAAATCTGCTCGCCCATTTATGGATGAGAGAATGGGGCTCAGCAAGGGGAAGCGACTGCCCGAGGCCACGGACACGCTTAGAGGACATACACTGGCCGCACCCTGGTCTGACCCGGCCTGCACCACCTTCCCTGGGACCACCACACACAAGCTCTGCCCAGTCCTTACCCTGGTCCCAGACTCTAGTCAACAGCCGTGGGCGTCCGTGGACTCCTCCCTGCCCCATCCCCCTCCCTGCTTCTGTTCACCCCTCCCTCACTCAGGCCCACCGCGTGGCCACAATCAGGAGGCATTTCACGTCTGAGTCAACAAGCTTTTATTGGTCAGGCAGAGAGTATGGGAAAGGGACCGGGAGCCACAGGGCTCAGGCTGAGGGGGTCGAGGCTGCAGGGCTGATGAGGGCCCTGGGGGGGGGGGGGTGGCAGCCAGGGGAGCAGGGTCCTCAGCGGGTGGTCTGGTGGATCTGCTCGCGGGAGGAAATGACCTTGCCGTCCTGCACCTCTTCCACAATGGTGCGCACCTGGCGGGTGGTCACGGCTGCAGGAGACAGACACTCAGAGGGGGGCAGCAGCCCAGAGAGCCTGGCTCAGCCCCACCCCTGAGAGGAGCCCGCTCTTGCCCCCACAGCCACGGTGTCCAGGCCTCTGCCGGCTCCTGGGCATCACATCCACACTGTCCCTCTACCCTCACGGCTCCCTCCCCTCCAGCGTGTCCCTCTGCTGGTGCGTGGGGTGATTCTGACCCACGTGTCCTTCTGCAAGAGCAGCACCTCGCAGACGGGGGGCCCACCACATGCGTCTAACTCCATTTCTCTGCATGGACTCTGCTCCCGTCTCCCCCATCAGCCTGGGCAGGGCTCTCCAAGGCCAGTGCCTGGTCCCCATCGCCTCCATCAGGCTAGGGCAGCGGTTCTCAACCTGTGGGTCGCAACCCCTTTGGGGGTCGAAGGACCCTCTCACAGGGGTCGCCTAAGACCATCCTGCACATCAGATATTTACATGACGATTCATCACAGCAGCACCATGACAGCTATGAAGCGGCAACGAAAATAATTTTATGGTTGGGTCACCACATGAGGAGCTGTATTTAAAGGGCCAGAAGGTTGAGAACCACTGGGCTAGGGGGTTGCGTTCCCACCAGGCTAGTCTCATAGCAAAGTTCACGAGACCTTGTCCCTGCCTCCCCGCCATAGGCGGCCTTCAGAGCTGGGGCCATGTTTCCCCCATCAGACTAGGACTCCAGGACTAAGGACCATCTCCCTGCCCCGCACCCATTGGGCCAGGCAGTGTCTCCCTGTCTGATTCCCCGGAGCATCAGACCTGAACCCAAATTCCTGCTCCCACCCCAGCTGAGGATCAGCCATCTTTTCCTGGAGCTCTGGGGGACCCTCCCCCGAAAGGTGCAGATGAGTGCCTGCCCCGTGCTGCCCCGCCCAAAGCCACCACGGTCCAAGATTCTTACGTTCTTTGGGCTTGTACTGAGTCAGGCTGCAAAGAAAACAGAGAGGGGAGGGAGGTCAGATGTGGGTCTGAGATCTCCAACCCCACCCCCAGCCCCAGGCCCACAGCCCTGGCCCCAGGCCCCCACTCACTGGGCGTCCTCCCCCTCCAGCAGGCGGCGATAGGTGGTGATCTCCTGCTCCAGCCGCGTCTTCACGTCCAGCAGGATCTTGTACTCCTGGTTCTGCTGCTCCATCTCACAGCGCAGCTGAGCCAGCTGCTCCTCCACGCTGCCGATCAGCCCCTGGATCTGGGACAGCTGCACGCAGTAGCGGTTCTCGGTCTCCGCCAGGCTGCCCTCCAGGGATGCTTTCTGCAGGAGTGCAGGGGGAGCACGGTCAGAGAGGGTGGTCGGTGCCCCCCTTCCCCCTCCCCCGCGGGGCCTGGAGCCCACCCCAGGCCTGGCCGCGCCCCTACCATGCTGAGCTGGGACTGCAGCTCGATCTCCAGGGCCTGCATAGTGCGCCGCAGCTCGGAGATCTCGCTCTTGCTGCTCTGCACCAGCTCCGTGTTGGTGGCCACCTCGCGGTTCAGCTCCTCGGTCTGCAGAGGGAACACAGGACGGTGCCCACATGGGCCTGGGGTCCCTTCTCCAAGTCAGACAACCACCGCACCCTGCACATCCTCAGCCCAGGACCCATTCAGTGCCAGGACAGGTGCAAGGGCCCCCACACACACCCCATAACCCCCTGACCTTGTTCGCCTTCCTGACCTCCTCTGAAACCTGACTATGAGGGGTGTGTGTCTCTCATCAGCGTCCCACGTCCCAAAGTCCCAAAACCTTTGGAATACGTTAAGTTTTATCTTTAATCCCCGCAGGTGAAGGGCACAAGAGTAGGAACTTGAGAACCCTAATGGGTCCCTTCCCGCTCGCCTTCTGAGGACCGGTAGCCAGGCCCTTGATGCCATTCTGCCCTCTGGCTGTGTTCCGAGTGGGGCTCCCAGCCCACTCCCAGATCCTAGCGTTAGCCAAGCTCCAAGCCCGTTGCTGCCATGGGTGAGCCTGAACTCCTGGGGTGCTCTTGGCTCACTGAGGCGAGGGTGCCCCCCAAGATGCCAGGCCCTGGGCTTGCTGTGGGGACGCAGTTCCTGCACCCCGTCGCTGGGAGGGGCCGCTGGTACCTTGCTGAAGAACCAGTCCTCAGCATCCTTGCGGTTCTTCTCTGCCATCTTCTCATACTGGTCGCGCATCTCGGACAAGATGCGGCTCAGGTCCACGCCCGGGGCGGCGTCCATCTCCACGTTGATCTCGCCACCCACCTGGCCTCGCAGGGAGTTCATCTCCTGTGGAGGACGGGGACTATGGTGTGGGCATCCGGGCCTGCCCCGGCCTCTCCCTCCAGCCCTTCCCACCCAAGCTCCCCCTCATTCTGCCTGCCCTCTACCCTCTGACCCTCCTAAGGACTTGTTCACCTGCTCTGTATGGGTTCTGCCTCCCCCATCAGACTGCGGGTACCCTGAGGGTAGGTTCTGTGTTGCCCCCCAAAGAAAATCTCATTCTCGGGCCTGTGCCCCCAGAATATCCCCTCTAATTTCCAAACTTCTGCATGGGGCCTAGTCAAGGGTTTGAGCTAGGACAAGGGGACCTCTTCACTTCTACCCTGTCCTTGGGAGGGAGGTTAAACCGGGGGGAGAGGGGGAGGCCGGGGGAGGCCCCTATGGGCCCCTGGGAGGCTCCTCCGATGCAGGGAAGCAGGAGGGAGGCTGGCCTGCACGCTGGCTCTGGACCCCTGTGATCAGGGCTCCTCAGACAGGGCAGCCCTGTAGGTGGCCAGCCCTGGAGCACCTGCCACCCCCTCCGCCTCACCTCCTCGTGGTTCTTCCTCAGGTAGGCCAGCTCCTCCTTCAGGTTCTCAATCTGCATCTCCAGGTCGGCCCTGGCCAGGGTCAGCTCGTCCAGCACCCGGCGCAGGCCGTTGATGTCGGCCTCCACGCTCACCCGCAGGGCCTGCTCCGTCTCAAACCTGCAAAGGGAACCAGACACTTCCCTGTGGACACTGGGCCTGGCGGGTCCAGGTCCTGGCCAGCACCCTGCTTTCGCCGGGGCTCCGCGGGCTTCCGAAGAATGATGGTGGCGAGGAGTGGAAGCCAAGTCCAGCCTGGGGCCCTGGGAACAGGCAGGGCAAGGCCCCCCCGCCCCCACCTGGCTTCCTGCTTCTCCCTCCTGCCTCCTCTTGCTCTCTCCACCTCCTCAGGCCTGCGACCTTCAGAATTCGCTGCATCCCGGACAGAGAGGCAGACTCCCCCACCCCCAGCTCCTGGCCTGTAGCAAAAGCAACCCAGGGGTCCCAGGGTGGGGAGGGGTGCCCCAGGGCTCCGCAGCTCAGTGGTGGAGGCTCACTTGGTACGGAAGTCATCTGCAGCCAGGCGGGCATTGTCGATCTGCAGGAGGATGCTGGCATTGTCCACAGTGGCCGTGAGGATCTGGGGGTGGGGGGAGAGAGTCGGGTCACTGGGTGTGGGCGGTTCAGCCCAGACCAGGCTTCTAAGACTGGCCTTCCTGCCAGGGGCCAGGATGGGGCCGTCTTCTTCAGGAAGGCTCCCTTCCCGCCAGCCTCTCTCCTTTCTTGTGTGTG
>PVJC01032937.1:0-12580 GCA_004026665.1 Murina feae
GGAAGAAAAAGACTCAGGGACTAGATGTGATTCCAAAATAGAGATTTATTTATTAAGAATTATGTAGTGTTTGCATAAAAATCACCAATTGTTCCTAATTGGGTTGTTCACACACATGAATTCTTTGGGGGTCCCTCTATTCACCCCAACACCTTCAAGATATAGCTTGTTAGTGCCAGGAGGGACAGTTAAGGCAGCGAGGTGTTCCTTGGGTCTCGGCATCAGGAGGGTTGTGGTCTCCCCTTTGAGAGAACACACATGATAGGTAGTTTCTTGGGTGGGGTAGGCTGTCCCTGAAGAAAACACTTATGCAGAAGAATGCAAATTCAGTCGTCTGTGGTCAGTTACTCATACCTGATAGCTTTAAAATACAGTCCCGTTGGTCAAGGTCACCGAAGGCTTGCTGGTTGTTTTCAACTACAAAAAACTGTCTGGAAAAAGACACCAGGAAAGAGCAGGGTCTATACCGACAGCACTGAGGCTGGGCTGTGCAAACACAGGAGCACACACAGCCGTCGGCTTTAAAACCAGCCCATCATTTCCAATCAGACTCCTCGTGCTCCTTACACCGCTGCACCAGGTCCTCACTTTTAGAATGAGGTGTATGACAGGGCTCCCCAGGGTCACGCCCACGCGGGGGGACGGGACAGAAAACCCTAGGACTGGACTTAGTAGTGACATTAACTGCTTTTATCACACTGAAATGAAGGCAGTCGGTCTGTGCCGCCGTGGAACTGAAGGTAATTCAAAAGTAGGGTGGTTATTTATTGCTCCGTTAGGATAGACCCCAAAAATGACTTTTCAGAAACCAGGGCCGTCCCCTGCGACCCCAGCCAGACTCAGGTGGCTCGGGGGAATGCAGGCCAAGGCGGCCTCCAGCTTCTTCACAGTGATTCGGGCTTGTGTGTTTCTGGGGGTGCGGCCGCGGGGCGCGCCTACACCTTGTAGTTGAGCTCGGCGTTCATCTTGGTGTACATCTCGTAGATGACGTCGATGGTGGCCGTGTAGTTGACCAGGAACAGGCGGACCTTCTCCAGGCACTCCTCCTCCGTCACGTTCTGGCCCTTGGAGAGCGCTTTCAGGAAGTCGGACTTGTAGGGCGCGGCATAGAGCGCTGCCTGGAGGTGGCGAGAGGAGAGGGGCAGTGTGAGGGGGCTCCGTGGTGGGCAGGGGTCTGCGCTGTGGCATTGAAAGGCACAGGCAGAGGGATTTGTCTATTCCTGTCCACTCCTGTGAGGGACAGCAGGACGGACTCCAGCTCTGGGTGCAGACAGACCTGGGTTCAAATTCCAGCCTGTGCCGCTGACTAGCTGTGAGCCTTGAGCAAGTGACTCAGCCTCTCTGAGCCTCCAGTTCATCATCTGTAAAATGGGGTGGCCATGGCACCTAACCGACTGGGTGGCTTCTGGGAGGACTAAGGAGGTCGTGCAAGTGCTCAGCACAGCGCCGGGCACATGGGAGGCGCTCGGCGCGGGTGAGCTGCTCCCTCTGGGTGAGGCTGCTCCAGAGAAGGGGGGCTGCTTCTCTGGAAAACCCACTCCCTGAGCAGGGAGAGGACCGCTAATCTGTGGCCTCTCTTGTCCTTTAGGAGGCGACACGTGCCTAAATTTCAGGGCCTCCCTGACACTTTAAAAGATGGCAGAGAATCAGGATTTACGGAATTTCAGAGCCACAGGGAAAAGCATGCCACCAGCTAGGAAGGCTGTGCGTTGGATGGGGTGAGGAACTTACGAACAGTAACAGTCATGATGAAAAGAAACAGTAACAGGTTTGATACACTGAGTGCAAACCACGGGCCAAGCACCTCATACAGATGAACTCGCTGCATTCTCACAGTGAACCTGGGAGGCAGGGCCTACTTTACACCCATTTGAAAGATGAGAATGCTAAGGGTCAGGGTCATAGAATCTCAGCCCCATCTTCCTCTGTGACCTTGAGCAAGACACTTAACCGCTCTGAGCATCCGTTTCTTCACCTGTGAAAGGGGAAAGGATGCTCCTGGCACATGGGCGGCTGCCTGGCCAGCCTCACAGGACCTGCTGCTGTTCCTGAGGTAAGGGCTATGAGGTGGGGGTGAGGGGAGGCTCCCACAGAGGGCCCCGGTCCCAGCCCTGCCAGGGTGGGTGGCCCAGAGGCATCCATATCCTGCCTGGTCACTGCTCTTCCTGCCCAGGGCCTGTGCCTCACGGAAGGGACCAGCCATGAGATCCCTCTCATGTGAGCGAGGCTGGGCCGGCAGTGGGAGCTGCAGGAGGAGGGGTGGCCACGACACGGGCGAGATGCCAGGCCATGAGGCAGGGCGGCCAGGGACAGTGTGTGGCACCCTGAAGGGACCCTCAGGTAACAAGGCTGGTGCTGAGGCCCGTTTCCAGGAACAATGGCCCACATCACCCCAACACGAGCCACCAGGAGCCTGTGGGCCGGCTTCCCGTCAGCAGGTGCCCACGGGCTCAGGGCCTCCTGCCCCTCCCGCCCGGGTGAGGAGCTGGGCTGACTCTGAGGGGCCGACAGGCCAGCCCACCATCACCCTGATGTCCTCAGAGTCACGGCCAGGGCTTCTCCCGCCCCCGCATGGGGCCACCTAGGACGAGGCACCTCAACAGCACTCCAGGGAGCATCTAGCATGACACCTGTGTGGCCACGGAGGGGCTGAGAGGGCCACAGGAGGCGTGGCAGGGCGAGGAGTGGGCCCCACAGCTGGGAGCCTCCGGGCTCACCTGGAAGATCTTCTGCACGATCCAGCCGTGGTACTTCTTGAGCGCCATCTCGTAGGCCTTGGTGGCGTTGACGCGGATGAGGTTGGGGTGGCTCTCGTCCCGCTCCCCATCGCAGATGCTCTGCAGGAAGACCTGGATGAAGCGGAGGCCCCTGCGCCCAGAAGGAGACACAGGCCCGTTAGGACGCCCCGCTCCGGCCTGGCAGGCCCGACCACGCTGAACAGGCACCTACTGTGAGCCGGGAATATGTGCGCGCAGAAGCGGGTGGTTACCTAGCAACCACGTGCTATCTTCACACCTGGCTTCCGTGTCACGTGACACCGGCCCCACACCGCGTCTCCCAGCACCTTGTCGACACCAGGCCTGGCTGTGGCCACTGAACGTGGCCCCTGCTGGCAGGTGGGGTCTGGGCCTGCCTTGTCCGTTTCCTCACGGAGCTGCAGACACGCCAGCCTCTGCCAAGCCTGCTCTGCCTGGGACCTCCTGGTCAGCCCTGGAGACTCTGCTTGGCCACCCTCCTCCAGGGAGCCCTCCCTGACCTCTCTGCTCCAGGCTTTGAGATTCTCCTTCCAGGATCCGCCCACCAGACTGTGACCCTAGGGGGTCCGTCCTCATTTCATCGGCATCCTGCTCACCGGCACCAGCAGCAGCACACAGCAGGTGCTCACTATGTGCTCAACTTGCTGGCATCCCTGCACCTGGCAGCCTGGCTCTCCCACACCCACGTGGACGCACACAATCGCAGTGATCTCGACGGCATCATCAGCTTTGCCCCTGAGAAGCCCAGATCCTGCGATAGGACAGATGGGCCGAGGGCATTCCTCGTTCCAGGGTTATGACACCGAAGGTGAGGAGCTCGGAGCAACTCCTAACACATGACGTCGGTGTTAATTACAGGGCCCCTACCCGATGCCACACGGCCGCCCCTCCAGGAAGCAGACTCTCCGTGCTCCGTTGTATCAAAGAAGCGCATGTTTGGGGGAAGGAGGAGCTGGTGCGGGGGTGGGGGGGTCTGGGCAGACAGGGAGGCACCCCTCCTGGCTCCAGGCCCCGGAGAGAAGCAACACTGGGACATCTGTGAGACAGGGCAGGGCCTGGCGTCATGGCGCCGCGGGCTCTGGTGTTTGCACAGCTGAAGGAGGATTCCTGGCTGGTGGAGAGCAGCATAAGCTGAGCAAGAACGCTGCCTGGCCGCTCTGAGCCTCGGCGGCCTCACTGGTGAAGTGGGAGCCACCACATGTGGATTCAGGTACCTGCGATGAGGACAAGCTGTGCAGGGCTGCGAGCACTGCCAACTCTGCAGCAAGCTCATCTGGGTTCCACCCCTCACCGGGCACCCTGGCCCGCAGACCACGGGGCGAATCTGTGCAAATTAGTTCCTTCTCCATGAGATGCTGTATTCCTGTCGAGACGCTGTCATCACCCACAAATCGACCACGTGACCCGCCCTGGAGAGGACCTCTCTGTGCAGTCCCAGCCTGATGACTATGCCGGCCGCCGGGTCCCAGGTCTGCCCTGCGTCCCGGCCCCCAGCAGCCCCAGGGGCCTCCTCTGCGAGCTGGGATCACACCACTCCTAACCCACGCACGTGAAATGTGGCCAGGCCCACAGAGCTCGGCATGACGCCCCGTGGCTGAGCATGAACCCAGGGACCAGGAGGTTCAATTCCCGGTCAGGGCACAGGCCCAGTGTGCAGGCTCGATCCCCAGCCGGGGGCGTGCAGGAGGCAGCCGGTCCGTGGTTCTCTCTCATCACTGATCTTCCTACCTCTCCCTCTTCCTTCCTCTCTGAAATCAGTAAGAATACATTTTTTTAAAAAGAGCTCAGCACAGCGCCCAGCTGAGTGCGGGGTGCTCGCCTCTGATGGTTCCGGAGGGAAGCACTGCCACCAGGCAGGCCTCGGTCCTGGGTGCCCTCCTCAGCCACTAACCAGCATCAGCACAGGTGAGGGAACGCAGTGGCCTCCCTCCCCGCCAGGGCGGGCCTGGGGAGGGCGGGGTGGGTGGCTGTCCTGGGGGACAGTGTGGGCCGAGGACTCAGCCACACAGCCTGCCGCCCGGCTCCTCACCTTTTCAGCCACATCAGCGCCAGTGTGGCCCCCACTTTGGGCCACTCCGCTCCGTACATCTCCTTCTCCACCTCCAGGATGTTCTGCAGGGTCCGGAACTTGGTCGGGTTGGTGTTGTACACGGCTTTGATTTTCTGAAACGGAGCACACGGGGTTTCTCCTTGGAAAAGCTGTCCCCACAGACAAGAGGCCGGCACGCTACGGGCAGGGGTGCCCCACCGGGGCCTCGCTCTCCTCCCACCAGTGCCAAGAGCGGCAACGGGCTTGTGCGACAGGAACTCCCCCTCCCCCCGCGCTGCCTTCTTTGATGCTCACAGCAAGCCTGATGTTGTGCTGTCATTACCCCAAATTGCAGATA
This sequence comes from Murina feae, assembly GCA_004026665.1. NCBI lineage: Eukaryota > Metazoa > Chordata > Mammalia > Chiroptera > Vespertilionidae > Murina > Murina feae. Next base: position 5,144 of record PVJC01032937.1, read on the forward strand.
AGGAAACTGAGGCTCAGAGAGGGGCAGTGAGGTGCCCAGTGACACAGCTGGTTCCTGTCTGCCTGGTACTGCAGTGGGTTCCTGCACAGGCCGGTTCCAGAGTCCACATTCTCCAACCACTGTGGTCAGCACCTCAGATACCAAGTGTCTTAAGTTTCACGTGTGTGGACAAGTAGAAATACGCTCTCAGGGTTCAAAGGTGTCCTGAAACAAAGCTCCTGAGTGGACCCCTAAGTTTGGGTCTGAATCCCACCTCTGCCATGTCCCTGCTGTGTGACCTCAGGGGAGTCCTTCAACCTCTCTGAGCTTCCTCCTCGCTAAAATGGGATGACAACAGAACCAGCCTCAAAGGCTGCTGGGATGAAGAGATGGGGTAGTGCAGGGAGCCAAGCCTTGGGCCAGGCCCTAAAAGGACCCTCATGGGGAGGGGGGGGGCGCTTAGCACCCCGACTTGCAGGCCTGAGGAAGGGAAGGGCCAGGCCAGGCCCCGTGGATCTCAGAGTTTAGTAATCTGGGGGAGTGGATACAAGAACCAGCAGGTTCCGCCTCAGTGGGTTCCGCCTGTGGTCCCATCAGGCCGGGACTAGGAGGCATGGCTGCACCAGAGCCTGCGTCCGATTCAGAGGAGCCGGGGGCCACGCCCATCCTGCACGTCTCCTCCCAGCCCTCGAGCTGGGGAGCCCGGGAGCCGGGGAGCTGGGGGCAGGGAGCAGGTCCGGTGGCCGGGGCAGGTGCAGATTCCGAGGTGGTGCCAGGGCTGCAGCTGGCAGCCCACGTACGTACCGTGATGTTACCGCTTATGTCCGCCTTGATGGGCGTGAACACCGGGGACCCAAGGCAATCTGGGGAGGAAAGGAGAGGACTTAGATCCCAAGGGTCACGGAGGCTGCGGACAGGAGGGGTGGCACCTGAGGTGTTCAGGGAGGCAGAGCTGTTCTTAGGTGTTAAAAGGGCTCCCGGGAGGTAAAGTTGGCGTGCTCGTCTCCAGTGAGACCAGCTTCTTTCTTTCTTTTTTATTTTATTTTTTTTTTTTTGAGACCAGCTTTTTATGCAGGACTTGTCAGCACCTTTAAAATGCAACCCCTTCTGTCCACAGCACCCTCCGCACTAGGACCTTCTGCAATGACGGGACCGCTCTGTATCTGCAGGGCAGGCCACACGTGGCCAGAGCACTTGCAGTGTTCACCTTGCTCCCTTGAATTTAAACAGCCACGTGTGGCCCAGGGCTGCCGCAGCACACAGCAGCCCGTCTCGGCCAACAAGCCGGGTCACTGCTAACGCACCAGCTGGCCAGGGGGCAGTCTAGGGATCACGAGGTGGGAGGAGAGGGACCGTTTCTCAGACGGTCTCATCTGCCAGCCTACGAGGAAGAGACGGCTCCGCGTCCCGAGGCTGCGAGGCTGCGTGAGCGCCCAGGAGAGCACAGCAGCAGCGGCGCGGCCACTCAACAGACCACGGACGTGGCCCCGACACGCCATGCTGCACGCCCTGGTCATGTGGGCCTGGGTGCGTCTCCCTCCCGCTGAGCCTCAACTTTCCCATCTGGCAAATGGAGCAACAGAACCGATCACAGAGGCCCTCCGAGGAGACCTGAAACAGTCCACTTCCAAGGCATGCGTTTGTTCACCTCTGGAATCAGAAGATGCTCTTGCCTGGAGGCGGGCGGCCTCCTTCCTGGGCAGAGCATCTTAAACAGGTGCGTCACTGAGATGCAGGCCTGGAAACTGGCCGTGCCTGGACTCCAGGCTCCACGTGAAATGCGAGCAGCCTGTGGCCTGCGCCTGCTCCTTCCCTCCTTCGTGACCCACTTGGCAGGCTGGCTCAGGGACCAGAGACACCCTCCCTGCCCCCGGGTCAGCGCTCCCCGCCAAGGGCTCGGCGCAGAGGAACCATCAGGGGACGGCCGGCTCCCGCTGGGCAGGCTCAGTGTGGACTTCACCCCCGGAGCCTGAACACACCTGCTCACGGCTGAGCCCAGAGCCGGGGGACAACGATGCCCAGGCAGGCCACGGTGGGCACCACGCCCACAGGAGGAACACCGGTGCCACGTCCCCTTGCCCCGGGCCAGGCAGGGGCCTTGGTGGGCACACCGACTGACTGCATGGGAGCAGAGGGCTTGGAGGGGCATCTGGGGCTGAATTCCATCCAAGGTGACGAGCACACCTGGCCGGCCACCTGGAACATTCCAATCGCAGGTATTAAAAAGAGGTGAATTGGAGGAACAGCACTGGACACTGTCAGTGAAATACTCCACAGCAAACGGAGAGAAGGTGGTGAGGGATCCAGACCACTAAGCTGGACCCCTGACCCGACCTGCGTGCCACAGTCTCCTCACACGGCCAGCGGGGCAGTAACTGTACTTATTTCACAGGCTTGTTGTTAGGATTGAAAATCATGCGTTGAGCCCTGACCGGTTTGGCGCAGTGGATAGAGCGTCAGCCTGCGGACTGAAGGGTCCCAGGTTCGATTCCGGTCGAGGGCATGTACCTTGGTTGTGGGCACATCCCCAGTGGGGAGTGTGCAGGAGGCAGCTGATCGATGTTTCTCTCTCATTGATGTTTCCAACTCTCTATCCCTCTCCTTCCTCTCTATAAAAAATCAATAAAATATATTTTAAAAAAAAGAAAATCGTGCGTTGAATTGCTTAGCAGAGCGCCCAGGGCATGCACTCGCAATGAATGGACTTTGATCATTTTTGTGACTTTGTATTGGAACTGGGGTCAAGTCCCAGGCCCAGCAAATGCCACAGGCATCACCCAGCTGTGCGTGGAAGCTCCCAGGTGCCACCTCACACTCGGCCTCGCCCCAAACACCTTTACTCTCCTCCTTCCTGAGGCCCCGTCAAGACCAGGGTCAGGGCAAGAACCCTCAGGCTGAGCTGTGAGCCTGCTCCTCTCGGCGACAGGGCCCGTCTCTCAGGCCTATGGGAGCAAATTTCCCTCCACGAGCCACGCTGGAGCTGCCCGGGATGGCACAAGCTGTCTGGGATGGCACAAGGTGCTGCCTGGGATGGCACAAGGAGTGACCAGGTGCTGGGCTACAGGGGGCTGAACATCTAATCTGGGCACTCTGGCCCCTGGACAGGCCTGCCAAGCACTGCCATGGTAACTAACTACGCCTGCCCTTGGCTGTCATCCTGCAGAGGCAGCCGGGGAGGCGTGTGACCCGCTGGCGGGAATGTGTTCTCTGGCACTTACTGCTGCTCCCCCAGGACAACCATCCCAGGCTTCAAGGGTAACACAAGGGGGCCCGGCCAGAGGGGCTCAGGGGTGGAGCGTTGACCTCTGAACCAGGAAGTCATAGGAAGGGTTCCATTCCCAGCCGGGGCACATGCCCGGGTGGTGGGCTCGATTCCCAGTAGGGGGCGTGCAGGAGGCAGCGGTCGACAACTCCCTCGTCATGGATGTTTCCATCCCTTCCTCTCTGGAATCAATAAAGAACGTCAACAACGATGCAGGGAACCAAGATTTCCTCCACCAGCAATGGCTCCCCTCTTGACGGTGCAGCCCGGGGCCACCTCCAACCTCCGGGGCCGCGGTGTGACGGCTACGTGGGGACCCAGCCCTGCCAGCGGGGCGGCTACTCTGAGCTCCAGCCGGCCGATGGCTTCCCATCCTCCTCTTCGAAATGCACAGTGTCCTTAGGCAGCAGGGGACGGCCAGTAAGACAGTGATGGCAGAACCCAGGCAGCCGGTGTACGAACCTTCACTGTAAAATGCGCTCACTTTTGCTGTATGTTAAAAATGTTTACACGAAGTGTCGGGAAAGTTTCATGAAAGTCCCTGCTTCCTTCTGCTTTTCTCCGAGTCCACTCGAGTGTCACAGCGATGCAGCTACACTCGTAACTGCTTGCGGGTCCCATGGGCCTGGGCTGTGAGCGGGCAGGACCGGGTCACCTCCGCGCCCGCTGCATCCCAGGTGCTGGCACCCAGCTGGACCCAGTGGGTGCCTAGATGGCATCTGCGGCAGGAATGGGTGAGTAGATTGTGGAAAACGTGAATCTAGGGGCGTAGTTCCTGCCGGGCAGTTTCTCACAGGTCAGATTGACCCAATGCCCTGGCTCCAAACACCCCTGCAATGAAGGCGGCCAAGGCATCGGGAGGGGCTTGGCCCTCCGTCTCCCTGTCTGTGATGAGAACACTAGGGGGGCTCCCGAGGGCGGCTGCGAGGCGAGGGGGCTGCCACCATGCACCGTGAGTGCTCAGGCCTGGGCCAGGACTGTTACTACTACCTGCCGATTTCCTTCCTTTCTTTCTTTCACTATATTTTTACTGATTTCAGAGAGGAAGGGGGAGAGAGAGAGAGAAACATCAATGATGAGAGCGAATCACTGATTGGCTGCCTCCTGCATGCCCCCCACGGGGGATCAAGCCCACACGCTGGGCATGTGCCCTTGACCGGAAATGAACCCACGATCCTTCAGTCTGCAGGCTGACGCTCTATCCACTGAGCCACACCGGCGGGGGCGAGGCGTTCTGTTTTTGTTGTCCTGACAGCGCACTGCGTAGGTAGGCCCAGGACGCACTGTGCAGTCAGCGGGAGCTGCCGGCCAGCAGCTGTTACTATGCTGTGGCCACCACACAGGGACAGAGCTTCTGCTCAGGTGCGGTGGGAATGTGGGGACTAAAGTTACTTCCGGAGCTGGGGGGCAGGACGGCGGGGGGGGGGGTACCCCGGAATTCACCTCCCTGCGGGACCCAGAGGAAGTGGCCGACAGGGAGGCACCTCTCTGTACACATAAACGTGCACAGGACGTCAGTTTGGGAGCATCTGCACGTGAGCCACGTGATGGGAGGAAGCAGTGCCGTGCGCCACAGTCGGCCGGTTCCGGGTTCGAATCTCAACTCTGATGGACTGTGGACAGAGACGGAACTGCGCAGGGCTGACCCTCTTGCCACAGCCCAGAGGTGCTGCGCAGGCGGGAGGTGCTCACGCTGTCTCAGCCCGACCCGACCCGACCCGACCCGACCCCGGAGGTTCTGTCTTGTGCTTGCCTTTGGCGCCATCCAAGGCTGCGGAGCCCAGAAAAGCCAAGTGACCTGCCCAGGCCACACCGCGGAGCCCAGGCTGGTCCCCCTGCTCCCTCCCCCCCTTCCAACTGCTTCCATCTGTGAGTTCAACAAAACGGGGGCGGGGGGGCTCTGCCGGGGAAACGGGAAGATGCTCATCCCCACGCTCATCCCCACGCACACCAGCCTTTCTCACGGTTTGAACTCCAGCTGGCCCTGCTGCAGGCGGAGGGGACAGAGCGTGACAGCCTCCAGCATTTTCCCCGCCTTCCCTTCCCACAGAACGCAGCCCTGCCCCAACGTCGCCTTTCTTGTTTTTCCAGTTTACAGTGACCCCAGACTTGTTTTTTTATTGTCAGCAAAACAGGCTCCTTAAAACACCGCCCAGAACCGCCAGGAGGGAGGGAGGGGGCTTGGGCTCAGACGGTTTTCTAGATTCTCCTCTTACCCCCTCCCACCCCATCCCCGAAGAAGGAAGATGTGTCAAAAACAAAGTAAAAACAGAAAACAAAAGGAAAATCAGACACGACACTATCATCTTCACAGAACCCACTCTCGGAGGCAGACTCTGCACAGGCAGCCTCGCTGTCGGGAGCAGTCTATTTAGCCCAGGGTTTCTAAGGCCTCGACTCCACCCGAAGGCACCTCATGAGAACACCCGGGAACTGTCTATACGGAGCCAACAGCACACGGACGGGGCAGGGGCTGGTCTGTGGAACAAACCTCCCAGACCACCACCCCTCGCCCCGCATACGGTGAGGAGCTCTAACATCAAGAAGAAAAAACAGGCCCAGAGAACAAACGGGCCGCTCACAGGACAAGTGAAGACACAATCTCAACACGGAAACACGATGCGAACACGCATCTTCCACCTGCGCAGTCTGTGCTGCATCGGCCTTCTCTGGCACGACCCACGGATGGCGCAGAAAGGCCTCTGCCCCGGTGCAGGCGGCCGCCCGCGAAACACCATCCGTGATGGGGTGTGACCAGGGGGCCCCAGGCCTCCGCCCTCACCACACGGCTTCACCCGGCATGTCCTTGGGTTTTGAGAAGAGCTTTGCACCATTTTCTAAAAGTATTTTTATTGATTTCGGAGAGGACAGGAGAGGGAGAGAGAAACATCAGTGATTAGAGAGAATCATTGATCGGCCGCCTGCCCCCTGTGCGCCCTGCACTGGGGACCCAGCCCACACCCTGGGCATGTGCCCCGGCTGGGAATCGAACTGGGCCTCCTGGTCCATAGGTCAATGCTCAGCCACTGAGGCAGGCTGGCGGGCGAGCATTTGCCACGCCCTCTGTGACTGCTCCGGCTGGACAGGGACACCCAGCACTTCCTGCTCGGGTCTCCGCGGCAGTTCAGGTGGCGAGATCGCCCAGGGAACGGAACTCCCCAGGGGCGGGCGTCGCCGCAGGCCACACAGAATCCCTCACTTCCTCTTTTTCTGTTGGAAAGCACCAGCCAATACGCTGAGCTTGACCACACACGCGTGGAAACCCCATCTGAGCTGCCCCTCAGCGCCTGCCCTTCAGACAACCCTCTCTTACAACGGGTGACGTTCCCGACCCTGGGCAACGACCTAGGTCCGTTACCTACCCTCCCGCTTCCTCCCAGGAACAGCTTTCAGCCTGAAACAGAGCAGCCTGTGGGTAAGACGCAGCGTCGCGTCCAGCCGCTGGGACTCAGGATGGGACACCTAAGCCCGCGTGAAGGACGGTTTCACAAAGGACCAGGACGCCCTGTGGCGCGCTGCTGGGAGTCAGGCTTGGGGAGGTTCCACTTCAAATTCCACGTTTACTTTTCAATAGCTGCCTTGTAAGGTTCCACTTTTAGACATGGGGGTGGGCAGGTTATCTCTACAGTCCTAGGTTACAGGGTCATAATGGGAGGCACTCAGATTACAGCGGGCGGCGATGAATCATTTATTGCCTGCGGGTGTGGGGTGCCACCGCCTGTGAGGGCACGTGCGCCCTCATGGCTCAGTTGGCAATAAGGCCTGTTTTGAAGGACAAGAGCCCTGAGAATGCCCACCTTCCTAGAACGAATGCCTCAATGGGTAGAGCAACAGTTTTCAGACTGAAGGGTCCCGGGTTCGATTCTGGTCAAGGGCACATGCCTGGGTTGCGGGCTTGATCCCCAGTGGGAGGTGTGATTCTCTCTCATCTCTCTCATCACTGATGTTTCTATCTCTCTCTCCCTCTCCCTTCCTCTCTGAAATCAAGAAAGATATTTTTTTAAAATCGCCTCCAGGACATGCCAACTCTCTTTGTCCACAATCGCCCCTTTTGGCAAAAACGAGGCTTCTCTGTCTGCTGGGGCCTGGGAGAAATTAACCTGTAAAAGGAGGTTCCATGGACCCCACCTCACATGGTCGTTGAGAGGCTTACGGGAGAGTCCACGAACGAAGGCTAAGCAGTTTCTGGCCTCTGA
>PVJC01032938.1:0-19642 GCA_004026665.1 Murina feae
TTGTCAATATAACAGAATAGCATACATATAAAATCACACACATATGTATACATACATATATCAACATATGTCTAATTCCATATTGAAAAAAATCCACATTATTAACAGGTACACTTAGCATATTCTGCAGCTTTGGGGTGAAAATATTCTATAGATGTCAATAAAATTCATCTGATCCAGTGTGTCCTTTAGAGTCACTGTTTCCTTGTTAATTTTTTGTCTGGAAGATCTATCCAGAGAAGTCAGTGGGGTGTTAAAGTTTACTACTATGACAGTTTTTCTGTCTATCTGCCCCTTAAAGTCTTCTAGTAGTTTTATATATATTTATTTTTAGGTGCTCCTAAAAATGGATGCAGATATGTTTTCCAGGGTTATATCCTTTTGTTGGATTGATCCCTTTAGTGTTATGCAGTGACCTTATGTAGGTATCTTGTAATGGCCTTCATTTTGAAGTCCATTTTATCAGATATGAGTAATGCCATACCAGCTTTTTATTTCATTTCCACTTGCATGGAAAATATATTTCTATCCCTTCACTCTCATCCTGTGTGGGTCTTTTGTTCTGAAGTATGTCTCTTGTACACAGCATATAATTGGATCGTATTTTCTTATCCATTCAGCTACCCTATATCTTTTGATTGGGGTATTTAATCCGTTTACATTTAAGATTATTATTGAACGGTACTCATTTATTGCCATTTTAATTCTTTGTTTCTATGTTTTTCTCTCTCTTTCTTTCTCTCTCTCTCATTTCTTCTTCTCATTACAGCAGACTCTTTAGCATTTATTTTAATGTTGGTTTAATGGTTTTTTGGCCTGGGAAGCTCTTTATTTCACCTTTTATTTTGAATATTAGCCTTGCTGGATATAGTAATCTTGGTTTCAGGTCCTTGCTTTTCATTACCTTGAATACTTCATGCCATTCCCTTCTGGCTTATAGAGTTTCTGATGAGAAATCAGCTGACAGCCTTATGGGACCTCCTTTGTAGGTAATAAATTACTTTTCTCTTGCTGCCTTTAAGATTCTCTGTCTTTAATATTTGGCACTTTGATTATGATGTGTCTGGGTATGGGCCTGTTTGGGTTTCTGTTGTTTGTGACTCTCTGTGCCTCCTGAACTTATGTGACTTTTTCCTTCACCAGGTTAGAGACTTTTTCTGCCATTATTTTCTCAAAGCACATTCTTTTTTTTTAATGTGTTTTATTGATTTTTTACAGAGAGGAAGGGAGAGAGAGAGTTAGAAACATTGATGAGAGAGAAACATCAATCAGCTGCCTCCTGCACACCTCCTACTGGGGATGTGCCTACAACCAAGGTACATGCCCTTGACGTAAATCAAACTTGGGACCTTTCAGTCCACAGGCTGACACTCTATCCACTGAGAAAAACCGGCTAGGCTTCAAAGCACATTCTTTATCCATTGCTCAGTTTCTTCCCCTTCCGACTCACCTATGATGTGAATATTGTTAGGTTTCATGCTGTCCCACAGCTCACTTAAACTGTCCTGCTTTTTAATTGTTTTTATTTTTCTTTTTGGTTCTCTGATTAAGTAATTTTTTTCTACCCTGTCTTCTAATTCACTGATCCAATCCTTGGCTTCCCCTAATCTGCTGTGTATTCCTTCTATTGTTTTCTTTATTAGTGCTTTTTCATTCTTCATAGATACTATATCTTTTCTCATGGTGTTGAGCAACTTTGCCATCATTCTTTTGAACTCTACTTCTGATAAATTTCTTATCTGCATTTCATTTAGCTGTTCTTTGGGAGAATTCTCTTATTCTTTCATTTAGGACTTGTTTTTTGGTCTCCCCATTTTGGCGGCCTGTTTGGGTTTGTTTCTTTATATTAGGTAGATCTGCTCTGACTCTCAATATGTCATGGTAGACAATGTCAGATGCTGTTTTTGACTGGCTTTGAGTACTCTGAATGGAGGTATTAGCAACCCACAGCTTATAGTTCCCCCTGCTGTGGCTGGATGCCTTTGGAAAGGACCAAGATGTGCTCCAAGGTCTTGTTTTCCTAGTTCCCAGGCTCTGGATTAGATCAGGAAAAGACTCAAAGCTTCTAGAGGCTCACCTCTACCTGCAGTTCCATTGACTCTTAGATCTGATTAGCTTCAGGTAATCAACCACAGGTTGTGGTGAGAGGTCTTCCTATAGAATAGGGCAACTAACTATCTTCCTCCCAGGCAAAAACTACCTGGATAGCAAAAATCTGCCACTGGAGATTTTCTCCACAGACTGAGGGAATAACTCAGCACTGAAAATCAGGTTGGCTGCCCTCTGAGCTCCAGCCCCAGAATCCCCAATTCTGGCGTCTTCTCACATAGCTCCAGTCCATCCTGCCCTCCCTCTATTCTAGCCCAAGACAAATAACTGCACACAAAATTTATGCATTGGCTCTTTAAGAAGGTGCCTGCATTTCCAGCCATCTCTGACCTCACAGACAGCAACCCTGCTGCTTTTCACAGCCAGATGTTATGTGGGCACCTTTCTCAGTTCTGGTGCTCTGAGTTGGGAAGACCAGCTTGGGATTTAGACTCCAGAATTTGCATTGGCAGTCCCCCACAGCTGAGATGTCCCTCCAGAACTTCAGTTGCTGTCTGTGGAAGCCCAGCCAGCCCTTTCACACTTCTGCACTTCCTACCATTCTCTCTGTGGTCTCCACTTTCTATCCTTGGTTATCATGGTTCTCTCCAGCTAGTCTTCAGTTAATTTTTCAGAGTGGTTTGTCTGTATTTTAGGATATAACCAGTTTTGTCCTGGGAGACTGTCTATGTAGCTTCCACTTATGCCACCACCATTTTAGAATCATCTAAATGTAAAATTTTGAAAAATAAATGACCTCATAAATAACACATCTTTATCATAGTTCTATCTTCCCAGAAATTTCCCTGAGTCCCTTCCAAGTCAGTCTACCCCTCGGAGGCAACCACTCTTCTAATTGTTTTATTATTATTATTATTTTTTTTTTTTTATTGATTTCAGAGAGAGGAAGGAAGAAGGAGAGATAGAAACATTGCTGATGAGAGAGAAAACCCAGGCATGTGTCCTGACAAGGAATCAAAATGTGACCTCCCGGTTCATAGATCAATGCTCAACCACTGAGCCACACAGGTGGGGTCCTCTAATTGTTTAAAACCATATTATTATTGTCTATTGTGAACTCCATAAAATAGATTTATAGAGCATGTATTCATTTGTGCATGCCTTTTCTATACCATTTTGTCTATGAGATTCATCTATATAGATGTCTCTATCAATAATTCATTTCTTATTATTTCTGGGAAGTATACATTTTAGAACTGGGATGAGGCTCTTACATATAATTGGAATTTTTTACCTATATAAATTTTTACCTTTGACCAATAGATTTGACCATTGGAATTTTGCTTCAATGAACACTCTGCATCTTCAAAACCATCATGGGATTACTATTGGAGCCCCTTACACATCCAGCGTGGTTCAGGGTTCCTGTACCATCGACATCTAGGAGCAAGGGTTGCAAATCGGATCCACCAGGGAGACTGTCAATGGACACGAGGAAACATACATTGGAACCTCTAGTTGGAACCGGCAAAAATAAAAATGTTTTACGTCATTGTCGTGTGTGGGCCGCTCATAAACTAAGCAGTAAAACGCGGTACATGTGCAACTTTTGTAATGTACCCCTGCACAAAGGAAAGTGTTTCCAACGCTACCACACAGTGAAGCACTATTAAGTTATAGTATTTTTTTATAAAATCTGTTGAAAATTTCGAAAAAATATTGTAATTTTGTATAAATAAAATTATTTTGATTGTGAAAGAGTGTTTTTTTATATGTTTACCTAGAATGTAGTAATTTTGTGTACATAAACACGCAATAACACATATTTTGAAAAGTAAACAGAGACCTCTTTTTAAACTAAAACACTGAAAGTTTCATAGAAAAATATCAAATAAATCGAAAGATATGAATATTTTACGGAAAGTCTAATTTTGGCGAGAAAATGTCAAAAAAGCCCCGCAGTATGACGCGATTTGGCGGGAAAATGCCCGATTACACAGTGTTAAAGGAATGGTGTACAGAGTGGTCATTTTGCTAAGTCATACAACCAGCTTATGCCAAAACTTTGAATTGCCAGATCTTTGCATTTTCCATTGAACTGCAGAGTATCTGTCCATCTTAAAGCACCTATTCTTTTTTTGTTAAATAAATTTTATTGATTTTTTTACAGAGAGGAAGGGAGAGGTATAGAGAGCTAGAAACATTGATGAGAAAGAAACATCCCACTGGTGATGTGCCCGCAACCAAGGTACATGCCCTTGACCAGAATTGAACCCAGGACCTTTCAGTCCGAAGGCCGACACTCCATCCACTGACCCAAACCGGTTAGGGCCTATCCTATCTAATAAAAGAGTTATATGCAAATTAGATGTCACTCCATCACAAAGATGGCTCTCCCATGGTCACAAGTTGGTGGTGCCTATAGCCACAAGATGGAGGCGCCCAGTCTGGCTTAGCCCCACCATTGAAATGGTCAGGACTATTATCCAGGCAGGGGGGCCTGAGGGTCAGAACAGGTGATCAGAGGGGGTTAGGGGTCCCTTGGCCAGGCCAGAGGACTTCGCCAAAGGCCTCAGACATGAGCAAGGGCAGAGCCAGTGATCAGAGGAGGCAGGGGCAGAGCCGGTGATCAGAGGGGTTTGAGGGTGCCCTACCCAGGCATAAAGCCTGAGCCAGAGGCCTCAGGCCTGGGCAGGGGCAAGGCCGGAGATTGCAGGGGCCTGGATTCCTCAGAGCCAGCAATTGGAGGGGCACGGGTGGAGCCTGCTATTGCAAGGGTCTGGACACCAGTGGAGCTTGCAAAGCAGGGGTCTGGGGTTCTCCTGCCCAGGCCTGTAGCCTTGGCCAGAGGCTGCCAGTGGGGCAGGATCAGAGCCGGTGACAGCAGAGGCCTGGGCTCTGTGAAGCTGGTGACCGGAAGGACTTGGGGGGTCTTCTGCCCAGGCCTGTAGCCTTGGCTAGAGCTTACAGGCCTGGGCAGGGTTGAAGCTGGGATTGGAGGGGTAGGGGTGGAGCCAGTGATTGGAGTGAACTACAGAGGAAACATCTTTTCTCACGGCTCATTGGCTAAGCTCCCTCTATGCCACTGGTAATAATCTTAGTAACTTGGGTAATCAGAATCCCTAAAGGCGATTCTAGGGTTTTTCCACCACACTCCTGGAGAGAAAAAAATGAAGGTCCACTGCTGGAGGGCTAAAAACCCCATATCCTGCCCTAGCGGTTTGGCTCAGTGCATAATGCCTCAGCCTGCTGACTGCAGGGTCTGGGTTCAATTCTGACCAAGGGCATGTACCTAGGTTGCAGGCTCCTTCCCAGCTGGGGCTCAGGTCAGGGCATATGCAGGAGACAGCCAATCAAAGTGTTCCTCTCACTTTGATGTTTCTTTCTGTTTTTCCCTTCTCTTCCACATTTTCTAAAAATCAATGGAAACATATCCTCAGGTGAGAAAAAGAAAGAAAGAAAGAAAGAAAGAAAGAAAGAAAGAAAGAAAGAAAGAAAGAAAGAAAGAAAGAAAGAAAGAAAGAAAGAAAGATCATGTCCTATAAAAGACACATCTTGAAAATGCCTAAAGAAAGTTGTCGTTTCTTCATGGTGAAGGGACTGGACTGTGCGTTGATGAAAACACCTTGGTGGCTACAGTGACTCGCAGTGGCTGCTGCAGCAGAATGATGGGGCTGGTGGCTTCCCCTAATTAGCCTGGTCACCTCTGACAAAGGGAGGCCAGACTGCGGCTTAGGCCCACTCCCCAGGGGAAGTAGGGATCAGGCCTAAGCCATCAGTAGGACACCCCCTTGAGAGCTCCCAATATGTGAGGGGGGCAGGCTAGGCTGAAGAAGACCCCCTCCCCAGTGCAGAAATTTCATGCACCGGGCCCCTAGTTCTTAATAGTTATGTTTTGCCTAGAATTTCCCTAGTTAAATGTTTATTTTTAAAATATTGTCTCCTATAATATCAATAATATAATTACCTCCTATGTAATGAGTGTCAAAATAATTCATACTTTTGAAAAGGTATCTTTACCCACAACCATAGACAAATACACAGTCATAGCATATTTATCCTAAGATCAACAACACTTTGACAAAAGTAATTACGTTTGCTTAAAATCAAGCAAACAAACAAACAAACAGCAAACAACCTCTCTTTAAGTTTTATTTTCTCTTAGGTGTTTTAATAGTACTGAGTCTTACACTGAGTGGCCAGATTATTATGACCACTCTATCAGTACTTCATTGGGCCACCTTTTGCCTTTAATACTGCAGTGATTCTTCTTGGCATTGACTCCACGAGATGTTGAAAGATGATGAGAGGAATCTGACACCATGCCTGATGAATAGCACCGTCCAGTTCTGTGAGATTTGATGGTTGTGGAAACAGCTGCCTGATGGCTCTTTTAACTTTGTCCCACAAATGCTCAGTTGGATTGAGATCTGGTGATTGTGGGGGCCACCTAAGCAAGGTAAAGTCTCCCTCATGTTCTTGAAACCACTCCTGCACAATACAAGCACCATGGCATGGCGCATTGTCTTATTGGAAGGAGCCATCTCCATTGGGATATGCCAAGATGATAGGATGAACTTGATCAGCAACAATACCTAGGTATGTTGTGCTATTCAGACGTTTATAATGATCTGGCCCTCTAGCAACTTCAGCATGGAATTATAGCTAATTTGCCTGCAAACGTCAGGTGGTCATAACAATCTGGCCACTCAGTCTAGATCCTCTATTGAATTCCAAGATAATTAGTGTTGTTAGGTTCCCAAGTGTAATCAGAATTAAATAATATCTAAAATATTAATCTTTAGGGTCTCAAAAACAAGCCTTTTGTCTGGTGACACATACTTTAAAATTTATTCAATGTTCTAAAAATTATAAATATTTCCTTTTTTAACCAAAGGGGAAACATTATATCAAGAATAAGTGTATTTCTATCCAGTATTTTTTCAAATCATAGTTGAATTGTTTCATTATTACTATTTTTTTATTTCTTTCTGGTAAATGCAACCACAGAAATTTCAACAGCATGGAAAATATGGCTTCTTTTCCACAATTATTAATACCAGTTGACATAATTGAGCCCTCTGAGGAGAATAAGCTCAGTTTTCAGAGACAGATTTTTGAACAGATGGAGAAGAAGCCAGCCACAACATAAGAAACTGGATAATCATTCCTGTCTCTGAATATGCTCAATTCCAATAAAGAGTCTTTTTCATTTGGGGTGAAAAGAAGAATGTCCTATGATGCCACTAATCATGTTAAATTACGATGAACTATTCACATCTTAGACAACTCGGCTCAGCAAGCAGTTTTCTTGCCACTTACAGAAGCAGATAGGCAAGCTCAACACAGGAGAAAGACTCAGATTGAAAAGTGGGCAGACACAGGAAGAACTGAGGTCGGGGTCCTGGAGCAACTAGTCACCAGCAGGGATACTGTCACATGCTTAGAGAAGAGCATGTGGACGGGTTGTGGGGAAAAAAACTGGACTTTTTCAATAATTTTACCAAGGGCTCATTACGTGTTCTCAACTCTAGGATAATGCAATTACCCGAGAAATTTTTTAAAACAATACCGATGTCTGTGTTCCATCTCAGGTCATTAAATCAGGATCTTTGGAAGTGAGGGGCATCAGTATTTTTAAAGGCTCCTTGATGAACCTTGAAATGCAGGTTGCTTTAAGAGCTCCTGAGCTCACTTCTGGTCATGTTACCCTTAAAGATTTGTCCTTGACACAACAAACGATACCTACCACTTGGAAATTTGAAGAATTAAGTTTCCTCATCTCTTTCGATTGTGTTTGGCTTATTTCACAGAGCAGCATATTTTGACATGGAGCTGCAGGTTTTTGGTTCTCTTAATTGTTCTACTTGGCTATTCTCATTTAGTATTTTATCTGACTACACGACACTACATCTTACCTCTTTAAAAATACATATAGCAGATCTACCTTTGGCATATATTTTATCATCCAACTTTCTGCTTATATTTTCTACTATATCCTGAAGTCAAAATTAATAATAAAGCATATTACTACATAGCAAAATTCATTAGACAAGTTATGGACCAATAATCAATACTATAGGGCAGACAATATATCATGAGACCTCATGGTTGATTTAGGATTCAGTGGACAACCAGACAAACATGTGCCAGAGTCCAAGGGAATTAGAAAAGTCTAAGGTCAAAATTCTCCAAGTACATGTTTGGTAGCAAGGACATGAGATAGAAGAAGGCTGAGATACTACAACAGATCACACGGATATAGAGAAAAAAGATGGAGGATTTAGGAGTGTGATATATGGAATTCTAAATAGATAGTTGATAATGGAAATAATATGTATTCATATATGGCAAATGCCAACCTACTAGGTCTACACAAGACAAAGGCTGAGTCCCAGGAATTAGTTTTAGAGGAGAAGGGTCAGTAAAATAGGACTTCAGAGTAAGCAAAAAGACAGATTTTGGGTCCAACCACATGTTAATCAGAACAAAGCATTAGCAATGGAGGAATCCAAAATTAGAATAAAATCCAGAGGATTTAAGAATGTCACTAAAAATAGCCTTGACCTTTTGTACATTTGCCCATGTATGCTCACAAGAATAGAGAAGCTTAGAGTGCAGTCTCTGGAGCCCAGATATGTAAATTTGAATTCCAGAAACTGTTATTTTTGGGGTGTAACTAAGTCATCTTTGCTTATCTTTGGCTCATTCCTTATCTGTATTTTTACATAAAGTTTTTAAAATTAAGAATATATGAGGACTAAAGTAGTATGATGACATAATTCCATTCTCTTTTCAATTATCTTGAATATGTCTCTAAGTCTGTTCCTTCCATAGGAATAAAAATACCAAAAAAAAGAATAAAAAACATTTAAAAAATAACTCAAGTTTGAGGTCCTATACGTCCCAATTCAGGATCCTAAGGTATTAAAGACAGTTTTGATTGCTTATGGTTCTTTTATCTGTAGGCAGAGTTTACCTGTAGGCAGGTTTTAATATTTCTTGGGGAAAAATACAGTTTCTGTCTTTAGCATCTAACTTAATCATAGATTTACTGTATATATATCTTGTATCAAACATATTAAGAATATTTTAGATGAAAGAAGAATTCACTAGTATCTTATTTTTCTCAAACTAAATAAATAATCAAGACATGATACATAGGTGGCCTAACAAAGCCACCCAGATAATTTTCATTCTAGACCTAATCTTGTAACTACCTACTATGAGACCTGCAAGTCATAGCCCCTATCTTTGAGCTTCAATTTTCCTCATTTGCAAAAGGAGGGGATGAAGAAGTGGTCTTATGCTAGATCTCAATTATCCTCACCAGGTTCAAAGTTCTATTTCTCTGTATAGGAAATAAAATCAATATATTTCTTAAATGTTATCTTTATTTTTGAAAGTATTACAGATAGGTAATTTTTATTTTGTTCAAAAATGTAATTTTTACAATTTCTTTAATACCAGAATGTGGTCAGCTTGTCCACTATGCAAACAAACAAATCCTGCATTTTGCTCATCAGTCACACTTGGTGATCTGAGCTGTATGCAGAACATTCTGTTCTTCAAGTTCAAATGTCCTATTTCAACTTGTATAGATCTACTTTGGCTGGGAAACTACAATCTAATCCTCATAGGCACAGAGAATATATTGGTAACTGAGAATAAAGTCTAGGAAATCTAGCTGTGTGATCTGCATTGCTCATTTTTAACATCCCTACAAATGGGCTGTGAGTAGCCCATTGAGGGGAACAAGTGTACCAGTGTGATGAGTCTGGTCCCTGCCATTCTGTCCCACCTTGTCTGTGACCTAGGACCATTCCAACACACCAATGAAATCCTCCACATCCTTTCCCCAGCACTCCACCCTGATGTCCAATAAAAGCACTTGCTCATGCATCCTTATTCTCTCCCAATCCCCTTCAACTTTCTCCTATACAGTCCCATTCATGGTGTGTCACACATCGCTCTTCTAGGACCTTTATGTTTAATAAATCTCTCTACTTTCATTGCCCCTCTGAAATGGTATTTCATGCATACAGCAGACTTATTATTTAAAAAAACAGCATTTTTTTAGTAACATAATTATTCCTCACAACACAGATCTCCACTCTCCAGCATAATCACAAAGCTAGGTCATTCTGATAATATCCCCTCTCTTCACCTCTGTCCCAATGGTTCCTCTGTCTTCAGCTCCCTACTACCACTTTTTGGGAGCCCCAAGAGATAAGGAAAAGTGTTAGTGGCCACATTTACTAGCCTGACTCTAAGTTCAATAACTACAGAATCTGTTTTACTCTGTGTAAGATGACTTTTTCTTGTAACATTATTATAAACTAAAGGCCCGTTGCATAAAGAGATTCATGCAATAGGCCTTCCCTTCCCCTGGCTGCTGGCACCGGTTTTCCTCTGGCACCCAGGACCCAGGCCTTCACTCCAGCCACAGTGGGGAAGCCAAGTCTCTTCAGCCTTCAGTCTTCACTTCGCCAGAGCCTTCAGTCTTCTCTCCGCTGCTCTGTGCCTTTGAATGCAAATTAACCACCATCTTTGTTGGGTTAATTTGCATACTCATCCAATTGGCTGGTGGGCATAGTGGAGTGACACTAATTTGCATGTTTCTCTTTTATAGGTGTAGATGATTATGCTAAAAGAGCATTTTTCACTGTAAGTTGAATTCAAAGCAATCCCCTTCTTGGAGTGGGGAGAATGATAAAGAGGGTAAAGGAGACCAAATATATGGTGACCGAAGGAGACTAGACTTTGGTTGTAAGCATACAATGCGATATCCAGATGATGTCATATAGAATTGTACAACTGAAACTAAATACATTTGATTAACTCATTTCTCATTCAACAACATTTATAAAGTATCTACCATGTGACTGGTATTACCATTTTTCTAACACTTTAATAATAAGTTAGTGGTCTTCAAGATGTTGACAGAGGCTAACTCAGTAACTGGAGATAGATCACTAAATCCAAATTTTCAACAATAATTTAAAATGAGACACACAAAAAATCCAAGAACAAGCAATCATGCTGGCCTGTTACCATTTTCTTTCTAAATAGGCAAGTTTACAGAGTCCAAATTTTTGTATATGCTAAAATTTCTGCAATAGCATCTCAGAGCAACTTCTGTTGGATATGGGGCAGAGCTACTTAGAGCCTCTTTATTTCATGCTCGAATTTGCTTTTTTCAAACCATATAGTTGGAGTAGAAAATAGGGAATGATTCATTTACTTTAAATTATTATTCCCACCCACCTATCAAAATGCACAAGTGTGCCCCTGTGATTTTTCCCTCCTTTTCTCTTATCTATACCTATCCACATCCCTTTCTGATGACACATTACTTCCATAGATTATTTAATATTTTAATTAAGTCTTTATCCTAGAAAAAATTCTATTTCTGTAAGATGAGTTGTCCAATTATTATTCTGATGTCTTATGTGTTTATTTTATATTATGTATTTCAGGTCTTTCTTTTTCAAGTGATGGGAGGGATTTATAATGAGGCATATTTCATTTCATTTTTGCTCTGATGCTCTACCTCCAAGCCCTATGTTACAAATGTGGTGACTAAGAATCAGAGGGAGGATTATATAGTTAGCTCATTGATGTTAGTAAATTACCAAAATGAAATTTGAATATAAATATTCTTACCTCAAATTTAATAATTTTCTTTTATCACTTGATGCTTCTTCCACATTATGGAAGATGTGTAGGAACCCACAGAATAAATGTTACCTAGAGATGAAGTAGAATCTGAAATAGAATGGCAAAGTGAGAGTTCACCATTTTTTAGCAGCAAGAGCCATCCCTGGCCAGCATCTTGCTGATAAGAGATAAGAGTTCAAAGCACCCCTACCTTTTGGAGTATGCAGATTTCCCTGCAACAGAGCATACGTCTCTTTTCAGACATATTAGCTATTCTAATTCAGCCCTCTGTAGGGACATTGGACAGCAACCAATCCTCAAGGCATTGAAGCTTTTAGAATCTCACATACTCCATTGCCAGTTTAGATAATTTGGCAAATTCTAAATGAGAACTGGCTCACTCCTGACAATTTGCCAATCATGTAAGCTAACAGCACAATCTAATGCTAAGAGCAGGCCAATTAAAAAAAAAAAAAAAGCAAACACATTACCAAGAGCAAATTTTACTTATGGCAAATACATGTTTTTCTTAGGATAAATGTTTATGAAAAATTTTACAACCACTGTGCATGTTTTAGAAAATTCCAAGGAAATGTGATGATGCAAGATCAAATCTGAATGTTGCTTTGCTTTTCAGTATTTATTCTTAAATTAATTATTACATTTTTAAAAAGATGTTTTTGGCTAGAGTTTTATGTTTGGCAATTTTTAAAAAGATATGTTTTCATTGAGTTTGAGAGAAAGAGGATAGGAGACAGAGAGAAAGAAACATGGATAAGAAACATCAATTGGCTGTTTCTTGCACACTCCCTTACTGGGGATCAAACCCACAACATGGGCATGTGCCTTGACCAGGAATTGAACCAGTGACCTCTTGGTGAATAGGTCAGTCAACACTCAACCACTGAGCCACACCTCCCAGGCTATGTTTGACATTTTTTTATATCAATGTGTGAAGACATTGTTTATTGCTAAAAAATAAAGCGAAGTACAGAATCATTGTTTAGGAATAAATATCAGCTATCCAAGGAAAGTGTCATGTGAATTATAAATTCAGAAGTTGTAATCTTCAAATTACTGAAAATCATATTTTCCAGAGTTGACACAACAATACAGAGGTAGAAGCAATAAGAGCCAATTGAGGCAAATTAGCAATGTGGTTTGGTCCTAGTCCTGGAGTAAGATCTCCTGGATTTGAATCTCAGCGCTCCATCTATCTATTTAGAACTTATAGCAATTCATTTGACCTTTCCAGACTTCAGTTTCACAGCTTGCAAAATTGTAACATACCAGTTCCTCTCTTATATGATTGTTGTAAGGATTTAATGAAGATAACCCATGCAAAACCCTAAAATCAACACTTTTTCAGATATGTGCTACTATTAATATAATCAATGTGATTTCCCAACAACCCTCGGTTAACTTGTTTCTTCTAAGGATTCATCATTCAATGTCATCATTCGCCTACTACCTGGACAACAATTAAAATTTCCACTCAAAATAGAAGACAGTGTTAATCTGAGTTTTTGCTATTGTGATATGGCATCACAGAACATCCGTTCTTTACATTTCAGCAGAATATCACTCTGTTTCAGAAAAGGATTTTGATTTTTTTTTTCTATTGAGGACTCCTGACTTATAAAAAAGCCTGTTTTACCCAAATACACCAATTTATAATTGACGTTAATTATGTGGCTGTATAGTTTTAAATTATAAATGATGTGTAGGTATAAGATTTGTTTTAATAAATATAGCAAATATTTTAAAGCACTTACTATCTTTCATATTATGGTCAACTTAAAATAATAAAAAATATTAAAACAATAATGGGAGGAGAGATGGGGAAATTAAATTGAAAAGAGAGATGAGAAAGAGAGAGAAGGGAAAATGAGAGAAGGAAAATAATCAGGGGAATGAAGGGGAGAAAAAATAGATATACCAGTAGAGGCACGTTGGGAGAGAACCATGTTTGAGAAGTGACAGATATCACTATTGCCAGAAAAATCATAATGTACTTAGGTACCAAGGCAGGGCAGGTTTATAGGTGCAAGAGGAGCTACTGATATTCTTACCCTGTCCCATCAAAGCAGCCTGGTTTCCTTCTTTGTCACCCATCAACATGTTCTGACTGAAGGTCAGATTCCTTTGATTTTTAAGTTCAGAAATCTTTCTTGAGATTGTATTGTTCCCTGCTTGCCAGTTGAGTCAAAATTGCTCACGTACTATCTAGTGATGGCCATTCATCAAGTGCAGACCAAGCAAACCCTCACCGTATTTTATTTGTTATAACCCCAGTGTACTGTAACACTGTAAGTCACTCCACTGCCTCTGCTATCACCAGATTGATCCCTAGAGAATGTCACTCAATCGCTGGCTTTTCTTCTGACCTACATGACCTACAGGTGACCTACTGAGACCTTTCTATCATGAATGAATGTTCATACCTGTGTAGATCATTAAAGCGAGGTCACCCTTGATGACTGAATCTTTGTTTCTGCAAACTCGCTGTGGGACTAGAATACAGTGCAAGACTTGAATTGACAGACTTGGAATGAGATTTCTGAGAGAAGAAAATACGGAGCGTAAGCATAGATTTTCATAACTTTTTATTTTCCAAGTAAGATATTTCTTTTTAAGCATGTGAATTTGTCAATTAACTCTCCAGATCACTGCTCCAGATCCATTGCTCTAAAGAAAAAAATGATAGTATTTTATATGGCTTCCTGTGGGCCTTCCATATCATGTTGCTCCATACCCTTCTTTTTTTTTCTTCACTTCTGCTTAAAATCTGTGCACATAGTGAATCCCCCACATAAAAATGCTCTTCCCTCCTTTAGCCACATGCCCCAGAGTACCATTACCCTGTCCCTGCTCAGAGCTACAGCCCCCTTTATTCCATGTTCTGGTAGCACCACCTACTTGCCTTTCATAGCGCGACGTAGCATGTGCCTGTGTGTGCATGAGCGCTTATTTGACAATACGTTTCCAACTTTAAAACACAAGTTCCATGAATGAAGAAATCAAGTCTGATAACTTCGTTGTTGTTGTGGGAATAATTCACATACAGTAGATGCTAAAACTAACTATGGTTGAGTAAGTGAATTAAATTTTTATAAACTAAACATTATTATCACTTTTTATTCCTTTTAAAAGGCCATTTACACCAAGCAATAAATAAGGACTTAATCTTAGAACAGGCGGAATTTTAAAAAACAAAAATTCAGAAAGCTTGAAAAAAATTCAATTATGTTTTTATCTTATTTACTATAAAAAATTTAATTATGTCTTTGAAATTAATTTGATCTATTTTTTCTCTAAACTTACTAGATTGATTCTCCCAGATATGAAACATAGCTATTTTATAAGAATATACACTTTTAATGACATTCGCTATAAATATCTGAGATGACACAGGCCAGTTTTCATTAATACAGGATCCTGCTTCCGAGTGATAAGAACCATGTGGAAAAGGCCTCCTCTCAATTTCTAGCAATAGGTAGAAGTAGTTTGGACTTTATTCTGCAAATTTCTGTTGCTTCCTCAGACTGTGCCCACAATTTCCCTAGGCCTGTTTTATCTTGTTACTTGACAACAAAATTGTACTGCGTGTTGATTTATTTTTAAGTTTTTGTTTGTCAGTGGGGTGTGATAGACACTGGAGAACTAAGGCATTAGGCCTGCCTATAGTGTGGATTTCTACAAAAAAAAAATTAAACTCTTTGAACATGATATGAGGAAGTGCCTAATCATATGTCAGTTTGTAGTCCCTAGGAAAATAACCAAAATATATATTTGATGTGGTTATTAAGCTTTTGGTATCTCATGTCTTTTGTTTTTCTTCTGTTATAAAGTGGACTGAGCATCTGATGATTTGAACCAATTGGTGCTGCCTTAGAATGATGTAGTTTATTTTCTATCGACATCCTATCCACCATGGTCAAAGAGGTTCAGAAATCATATAACAACAAGTAAACTCAGAATAATATAAGATATGTACACACAAGTTTCAAAATATATCAGGCCATTTACATTATGTTTAAACATTGCCATAAGCATGTAACAGAAAACACTGTTGTGAATATTAAATGTTAATTATGCTACATCTTTCTGACAAAAAAAAAATCACTTCATGTTTGTTTTATTCTTGGATCAGGATATTATTTGGGGGCTTAGCTGTAACATTTTCAGAAGATTGTTCATACATTCATATAATTAGCTGAAAGGGTGTGAATGAGGCCTCATATAGAAGGATTTAGAACACTCTTGCCCTAAATATACAGACATAATATCTATCACAATGCAAGTAGCTCACTGTTCAAGGCTGAAAAGGGTCAAAATAATGAGTGATTTTAGAATCTGTTCACTCACCCACCAAAGGGACTATAATTTGTTCGGATGCTACATCCATGAACAGATAATTATTTTTAATATAAGTAGTTCCATGAACTTTGAGTGCTGGTAAGCTGACAGCAGTGACAACAGTGTGCTGACAGCTTGCCTTCAAATTTATACTTTAAATCACAGAAATGAGCAGTATTTTCCTTTTCTGGGATTTAATATTGATTTCTTGTAGGTTTTGCTATAACTCCTTCTTCACATTCTAAATAAATCTAACCATAAACCAAAAAAATAATAATTAAAATGAATAGAAGACACTGTCCACGGTCACTAACTATGAGATCATTTCATTCAGGTCTTTATGAAGATGCCCTTGAATAACTCCAGGATAGCAGCAGAACATATTCACTGATTGTGGTTGGTTTTCATTTCTTTTTTGTCATCTCTGTGTTCTCATCACATGCCTTTGGATTTAAAGGTGGAAGTAGGTTGAATTGTCTAAAATGATGCACATTAATGTATTTTCAATCCATATTCTTATCAGTAAGTCTGGCCATACCCAGTCCCCCATGCTGTGGTAGGGAAGGCGAGAACACCTGAAGGGAAATACAGCAACACTTGGTGTCGCAGCTCCCGGAGCCTCTGGACATCTTCCCTCAAACACGAAAGTTGCAGTGAAGACTGGACACACATCCATAAAGAGTTTACTGGAAGCTCAGCCAATGACAGAGGTAATTGCTTATGTACCACCTTGACACTAGAAAATCTATTTTACTTGGATGCTTACAAGTGCTATCGGAGTAGTGAAAAGAGGAATAGATGGTTCATGGGGAAGGACTGCAAAGGTGAGGGCTTGGAGTTGCCAAAAGTCAAACATTCACAGAGATTTTTAAAAAAAGTGCTACAGATAAGGGAATAGGAAGACATCCATTCAAGAAATAGGGAAAAGCCACAGGGTATGGGGAGAAAGAGGAAACAAACTTTCACAGGGAATAGAGAAATGCTGACAAATGGGAGAAAAAGGAAAACAGATTTTTCACAGGAGATAGAGAATTCTACCACTGAGGGGGTATAGTGACCAATCAGAAGGGAATTCCAAGAAACAAAGAGCTGCAGCCTTCATAAACCTTAGAAAAAGGGGCTTAGTGTGTCACCCCCTAGGAACCTCCTCCCTATGTGGGAGTCTGTACTTGTTTTCAGTAAATTTCCACCCTTTTCACCTGCCACCTTTTGTATGTGGCTCCATTCTTCGAATCCATCTGGACAAGAACCCGGGAAAGAAATCATCCTTGCATCCTGCTCAGGTAAAACCACCTGACTCAGTAGATGTTTTCACACTGGTGGGTCAAACTTTGCTTGGACATCTTAATAACACTCCATGAGGCAGCCTTCACATTCCATGCTTTTACCATGCAGAGAAGCTCAAAACAGTAAGAAATAACAATTGATTGAATACATTCAAATCTGGATTCTCAAGAAATACAATAGGAAAGGAAGTAATAATATGAGGAGATAAGTGAATAAAATAATGCTCTGATATCTCTTGGGAATAATGAGAGAATGTAAGCTTAAGAGAGTCAATCCAAATCCTGGAACTATGACTGGCAATGGAATTCATTACCAGTGGCCAGTGCATTAATATCTTCACAATGTTACCCTTTGTCAGACACTGTTCTAGAAGCAGGAATCACCATAATGGTTAAGACTAGCATGGTACCTCACTAAAGAGTCTTATTTAATACAGTAGAGCGTTGCAGTGTGTGATGAGAAAGAAAAATGGAAGGCCTAAGCCAGGGAAGGCTGTGCTGTAGAAATACTATTCTGGTTCAGAACTGAAGGACATGTGGGAATTAGCTTGATGAATGAAGCTGGGAAGGTTGCAAAAGTATCCAAACAATACAAAAGGTGTGGATAAAAGCCTGAAGTGAAAAGGAACTTTCCTTTGCATGTTATCAGAGGGTTTCCTTTATTCTGACTGGATCTGAGTAAAATTTTGAGCAAAATTCTGCTCAAAGTGTTTGAGTTTTGTTTTCAGTGTTTTGCCTCCTTTACTTTCGTTTCGGTATGTGTGGTGTTAGGAATTTACCATGCCACATTTCCATGAGTAATTTCCACTAAAAGGAAAACTTCTGCAGGAAGGCATTAATTAATTCATAAAAATAGTGCCTCACTGATGGAGCTATAATTCAGGGGTGGGAAATCTTTTTCTGCCAAGGGCCATTTGAATATTTATAACATCATTCGTGGGCCATACACATTTATCAACTTAAAAATTATCCTCCTGGCTCTCTCGGGTCCTTGTTTCCAAGATGACCAAGAAAAGAAGGAATAACGGTCGTGCCAAAAAAGGCCGAGGCCATGTGCAGCCTATTCGTTGCACCAACTGCGCCCAGTGCGTGTCCAAGGACAAGGCCATTAAGAAGTTCGTCATTGGAAACATAGTGGAGGCCACAGCCGTTGGGGACATCTCCGAAGCGAGTGTCTTCGATGCCTATGTGCTTCCCAAGCTGTATGTGAAGCTGCATTACAGTGTGAGTTGTGCCATTCACAGAAAGGTAGTCAGGAATCATTCTCGTGAAGCCCGGAAGGACTGAACACCCCCATCCCGATTTAGACCTGCGGGTGCTGCCCCATGACCTCCACCAAAGCCCATGCAAGGAGCTGAGTCTTTAAAGAGTGAAGAAAAGTTCTCTTGGGGGCGGGAAATAAATGGAAATTGCATTAAAAATAATTATCCTGCTGTATTTTGTCAAACATTTAATTAACTCACCGCTAATGCCTTGGCAGGGCCAGACCCAATGATTTCTCGAGCCTTATGCAGCCCGAAGGCCGGTCATTCCTCACCCCCGACTGCTATGTCATGCATTGAGGATTTTGCAGAGTATATGAAAAGTTAAGTATTATTTTGAATGCTACAACCTTACTGACTTCTTACAGAATGTATTTAAAAAAATATACCCCTCTTTATAATGAACTAGGGGCCCGGTGCACAAAAATTTGTGCACTCGGGGGGAGGGGGTCTCTCAGCCCGGCCTGTGCCCTCTTGCAGTCTGGGACACCTCGGGGGGGGATGTCCACCTGCTGGCATGCCTGGCCAGCCTGGGTGAGGGGCTGAGAGCCATTTTCAGGCTGTCCACAGCCCCTTCAGGGTTCCTGCACTGGGGGGTGGGAAGGTTGGTGAGTGCAGGCCTGGATGTTTCCCACCAGAGGGCCCACGATTGCACACACCTGGTGGGCCCCCACCGCTGAGGGGACACACCTGGCGCAGAGCTGGGTGGCAAGCCAGGGGCGGACGCTGGTGCAGGATCCCTCGGTGGGGCCCTGCTGCTGAGCAAACACACCCGGGTGGAGCGGGGCAGTGAACTGGCTTCGGATTCTCTGCACTGTGCAGCAGATGCTTCCGCACGCCCTGTGGAGGCCCCTGGGGGGTGGATGAAGGTAGCGGACCCTGGACAGGTGTTCCTGGACATCCTGCGGAGGCCCCTGAAGCAGAGCCAGGCAGTGGACCCAGGACGGCTGCTCCTGCACACCCTGCAGAGGCCCCATGCTCCTGCATGCTCCGGGGAGGCCCCCAGGGGGTGGAGCCAGGCAGTGG
>PVJC01032939.1:0-19635 GCA_004026665.1 Murina feae
GAGGGCCCATCCTGGGCCAGGAGGATCCTACAAAGTTCAGTTACTGCAAACATGACACCACATGACACTCAAGCCGTGTGAGTGACCACACACTGCAACTCCCCACTCCCAGGATGCTTTTTTCTGTATCACACTCCTCACAGGTGACAGAAAGTGTATCACCTTACTGAAAAAGCGAAAGTTAGGTGTTAAAATTATTCCTTAAAATCATCTTTCTAATATAAACCTTCAAGGACTGCCTGATCTTATGGAATTAAAAACTCAAACTGTTAGCTGTGGTTTCCATAGCCTCATGATCAGGACCGTGCCTAGGGTCCAGCTTTCACTTCCTGTTTCCCTTTTTATCCCCACACTGCAGCTCAACCTACACACTGACCCTGCACCAAAATGTCCCACAATTTCCCTTCCACCTCCATGCCTCCCTGCCTAAAGCTACTGGACACTGCACTTTTCCTACTTTCAGCACCATCTGTCCAAACCTCATCACCTCAAGGCCAACCTAAATGTCATTGGGTCCATCCAGCGCGAAGGAACTCTCTGCTGGCTCCCCCTATCACTGCTCAGTCCCATTACATGCTACGTATTAGCTACATCCCTCCCACCCCCTGAAGTCTGCAGGCTCCTTGCTCTAATGGGAGACACTGTGTCCAATTTTTGTATCTGCCACAGAACACACTGCATCTTAGAATCCAGGCATGAGATAACTCTCTGGATTTCACTACAGTGGCCAATGCCTGCGTTTTATGCATTTCTCCTCTTTTCCTCCAGGGCACAAAGCCCACCCGCCTTGGCATGTCCATGGCAGCCCTTCAGACGCTGGCACAGCTACCAGCTACGCTCCTAATTGTTTTGTCTTCGGGCAACGACTCCCGCCTGCCTCCCCTGTTCTTTCTACGAACTGACTTGGAGTAAAGCAACTTTAACGTTTGGAATCACCAGTCTCCGGCATAGGTTAGGGAATGAAGTAGGAGTCCCCTACACACAGATAGTTGTGAGGATTAAGTAACTGTAGGTGGGGTAGCATCATGGGCTAGCACAGTGTCCCTGGCGTAGTACGTGCTCCACAGATGCTAGTTACTATTACAGAACGAAGGGTCGCATGACAGCTGCTATTCTAGCTCTTCTCTAGGCATACTATTTGCTCTCAACTCTTACAGAGATGCACTCTGATGAACAGTGTCTGGCAGGTCTACATACCCTCCTGGTCCCTCGCTCACAGCTGCATAAGGCGCCATCTGTCAAAGCACTGTAGCCACCCCACAGCTGGCGCAGTGACTGGTCAACCAAAGCACAAAGCTTTCTCGAAGCTAGTGGGAGACCCGCATTCCCCTCCCTACGGTCCCGTACCATCAAAGGCAAGCTGCTTCTCTTCTTCTTCACTCCAGCTTTGGTGTAAGTTATACCAACATGTGCCAGGCGAGCTGTACAATGGTAGTGCTTGTGCTTTTTGTGTGGTTTGGGAAACTCCTATTGGACTGTTGGTATCATCCTCATAAAGAGAGGATAAACAAGAATTTCAAAAACACATTTAACCCTGACTCCTTAAAGGATTTTTTTGTATGGTACCTGACACTTGATGTATTTATTTTCCCTCACTTTTAGGGAGTATTAGGAACATACGACGCAGCAGACGGCAACTCCTGAGTGAAGAGCAGATCTCTGCAGCTCGTGAGAGGGAACCGTGAACACAGAAAGGCAAGAATAGAATGGGATGCATTCACTCTGCCATCACCTCGCTATTCCTCTCAAAAAGAAAAAAAATGCAGAAAAACTAAGCGAAATACCAGGTTAGGGGATTAATATGACAGCAGGAGTTCTAAAACCTGAAAATCATTAGACTTACTCAGCATAAATTCATAACATTTCTACAATACATATTTTCCACAGCAGAGCTCTGTGATACTTGTATATCAGAAAATACAAAAATAGAGCTGAAATGAGGACTTCTAAAAAATTACACTGCTAAATATTATAAAAGACTACTCAGAAAGATTTACAGAATTTGCATTATGTGACCATTACAAACTAA
Organism: Murina feae; assembly: GCA_004026665.1. Classification (NCBI taxonomy): domain Eukaryota; kingdom Metazoa; phylum Chordata; class Mammalia; order Chiroptera; family Vespertilionidae; genus Murina; species Murina feae. The sequence goes on from PVJC01032939.1 coordinate 2,030, forward strand.
GAGCCGATTTAGATAGCTTTGAGTAAACACATAAAGACGTGTAAACTTGAAACACTTTGCAGTTCTACTTTCAGACTTTTCCAATGTTCATCCTATTCAGGACAAAAGTCCCCCAACAGCACCACTTCAATAGTTCTTATTGTACTACCCTCTTTTAGGAATGTAGCCCCCCCCTCCAATCTTACTATTTTGGGATCTTCTCCACTCCGTAGCTGATAAACAAGCATGGTATAGCTAGTGAAGTTCAATATATGATGGTGAAACTTCTAAAGAAAAAATCATCAATATTCACAAAAACTAAAAAATATTTTCCAAAGAATAATTATTAAATCATAATGTTCAGAACTGTGTATTAAACACATTTGGGGCAACAGTGTTTGGAGACCACAAGGTAAGAGAGACAAATAGGAAATTTAAAAATCAAAGAAAATATGAGACATTTTTCCCTAATGAAAAGTGGGCATGCAAAGTACTGTCAACACTTGGAAAATGATGATCTTTTATGAAAAGATATCTTACTAGCTCCTTCAATTAATAACTGAGGTGATCCAAATTTTATGATTTATATTATTAAATAAAATGTATATGCTAAGGAAATAAAACACTGTCATGCACCCACACCCAATTACTTCCCCACTCCACTTCAAGGGGAACAATAAAACACAAAATACATACACATGGGTCATTCTTCTACTGTGTTCCTCCATCTAACTGAGCGTTTCGGCTAGCCAGTGCCCCTGCCAGCCCTCACCCCCACCCCATGGCACTTCACCCACGACTAGAGTTGGCCTTAATCTGGTTCATGAATCGGTTTCTGTTGGCACAGAGAGCAGCATGAACCACCTCTGCAACCATACAATCAGAGAGCAGTACTACTGTCCTCCCTGAAACGGTCAAGCTGTTCTGGAGGTGGTAAGGGGGGAGGTGGTGGCGGTGGGATGATGAGGAGCATCACTGGTCCAAAAGGGAATATTTCTGTGCTGCATCCAATAGCATATACAAACATTACTGTGGACTGGAAGGATTTCACATGCCCTGTGGACCAGCTCTACTGCATGCCTGGAAAAGGAAGAATCGCTGGAGTCGCCAGCAGCGTCAGTGGACCCACCCTCCTCTGTAAGACCAGCATTTGGTGACTGACTTTCAACAGGACTTTTTCTCTAAAAAGAGGTCAGGGAGAGAAATGGATTTGCTACCAGCTTTTCTGACATGGTTATTAATAAGCACAGAAACATTAGAAGTGACCTTTTAAAGCAGAGAAATGTCTTTCTCCTCTACGGGGTCCTTATCTTAGACTCCAAACTCTAGTTAGAGAAAGGTCAGACGGCCTGCTTTACACTCCGGCCTTTCTGGAACTGTTGCTCAGGTGAGTTTTCAGACCTTAGATATTAATGGGATTCCCCTGTCCTTGATGGATAACATGTCTCATGATCACACTGGAGGGTTATTACATGCAACCTCATTAATATGAATATCACTAATTGGATAGGAAGAAAGTGCTTGATAAGTAAATAAAAGTTAAAAATGTATGGGCAAGAAAATGCTATTCGAACACCATCAATTCCCTTATAAGCCAAATTTATACATTTTAAACCACAAACTACTTATAAGATCATAATGATGGATCATTAAACTGGTCTCCCAGGAATATCTATACTAATAAAAGGGTAATATGCTAATTAGACTGGATAGACCAGATGTCCTCCTGGACAAAGGCATGGTGACAGGGGCCGAGGGAGAGGCGGTGAGGGGTAATCAAACAGGTAAGGGAGAGCAGTTAGGGGCAATCAGGCCAGCAGGGGAGCAGTTAAGGGCATCAGACAGTCAGGCAGAGACAGGGATGATCAGGTAGGCAGGCAGAGGGGTTAGGGGTGATCCAGCAGGTATGCAGAGTGGTTAGGGGCGATCAGCCAGGGAGGCAGATGAGCGGTTAGGAGCCAGTGGTCCTGGATTGCGAGAGGGCAGTCAGACACCCCCCAAGAGGTCCCAGATAGGAGAGGGTGTAGGTTGGGCTGAGGGACACCCCCCCCCATATACAAATTTCATGCACTGGGCCTCTAGTTAAGATATAATTTGGTTATGTAATCCAACAGAAGAAAAGAAAACTTTCTTCTAGTAACAGTTTTGGGTTTAAAATTTCCCCTAATTAACACAGGTAACACCTTATAATCACTGCCGATTAGTAAAGATGAACTGAAATGTTTGTCCTCACATAATCTATTGGTTATTCCCGGGCTGGCTGATGAACTTGCTTTATTCTTCCCGTTTCATTTCCTCAGTGCCCTGAACTTCAGCCCACTGATTCTATACTTTCATCTCCATCGGAGGGGTTAAAGAAAATTAAAGGCATTACATTTAAAACCAACCCCTTTGCCTGTGTTAGGAGGAAGGAAGTGGGAAATGCCTGATCTGCAACAACAACAAAGAAGTGGGAATTATTTTACTGATCAATCCCAAGGCCCTGTGTTTGTTTCCAGAGTTGGAAGTGGGTTTTTTGCTCCCTCTGATCTTCTCGCCCTTCTGCCATATCAGCATATGCACATGCATCACCTTCTGTACTTTCTATAAACTTTTACTACCTTAAGTACTTATTTCTTTCACTTTTTCATCCACAAGTGAATTTCAGGTCTCTTCCAAGGTTATAGATCTCTCTGCTGGTAAGGTGTCCAGAACAGGACACAGCATTCCAAGTCCTACAGCATTTTCTCCAGAGTCATATAAACCAGGTTTTTTCTATTCCTGCTGCTCAGTGTAAGGTCTCTGGGTATGTATGCTGAATTATTATAGATCCTCGATGGAACTGTGTTTCTGGCCATTTGTAGTCATTTCTAGTTCTCTTTGTCTGATCATTTGTCTAATTAAACATTCATAAACCTAACAGGGGCAGTTGGTTATTATTAAAGTAAAACAGGTATGCCCAGCTGGCATGGCTCAGTGGTTGAGCGTTGACCTATGAACTAGAAGGTCACAGTTCGACTCCTAGTCAGGGCACATGCCTGGGTTGCGGGCTCAATCCCCAGTGTGTGGTGTGCAAAAGGCAGCCAATCAATGATTCCCTTTTATCATTGATGTTTCTCTCTCTCTTCTCCCTTCCTCTCTAAAATCAATTATATATATTCTACTGATGTGAACTCTGGTTCCTCACTTATCCAGTGGTTTTCACAATATTATTTTATAGTAAGTGTTTACTCAATATTAGTATGTGTTACAGTACCTGTACCTTAAGGGGGCCTCCAAACAGCACTAAATTTATAGTAATTTCATGACATGGAGTCTTCAATTGGAATCCTCCTCAATCTATTTTCCTGTGTTCTCCATCTCTGCTCCCAAGGTACCCCTTTGGCATTCTTCTCTGTCATTTACCTGGATAATCCATCTACTCACGCAGCTTTACATCCCATCCGATACCCCGATGCTCTCCAATTCTACTTTCTTAGTTCGGGCCTCTTGATAGTTCCAGACACCTGGTAGACAGCTTCACACTGTCCTCATGCTCTTTCATTTCAACATGATGTCAGACCCAAAATTCATTACTGCGGTCTCTACTTCAGGGAAGAAGGAAAATGTTTGTGCAAAAAGCAATTCAAAGACCACAATCAGATCCCAATCAGTATGTGATCTTGTCCTACTATAATCCACACACTGGTCTGAGCTCGGAACTAAAAGCCTGCGGAATCTTCCCCCATGTATGTACTTCAGCATCAGCAGTACTGGCCAGCGTGGCACTGCCCATTACCAGGAATCATGGTGCTTATTTTTTTCTTTGAACGACTCCAAAATTTATTTAATTTACTTGTAATTGAAGATGTTTTCTTCCTCCATCTAAACCAGATTTAACTTCTACTTGGGATGCTGTCTTAGGAAAAGTTCAGGGTGATACAACAATAGTTTTTAATCATCTTTGAAGTTTGACTAACCTGTGCTATCAGCTACAGTGGCTGATGCCCAAACGACATTTAGAAAAACAACAACACACATAGATATTTAGTCCTCACCTGAGGATATTTTCCCACTGATTTTTAAAGAGAGTAGAAGAGAGAGGGAAAACAAAGAGAAACACAGATGTGAGAAAAACACATCAATTGGTTGCCTCTTGCATAAGCTTGACCAGAGCCCAGGCCAGGTAGGAGCCTGCAACCAAGGTACGTGCCCTTGACGGGAACTGAACCCTGAACCCTTCGGTCCTCAGGCCAATGCTCTATCCACTGAGCAACACCGGCTAGGGCTCCAATATTTTAAAAGTAACTATCATATCCTTTCAAGGCTTATACATTATTGGAAGACTCTATTATGTTTATCCCTAGAGATAGTCAAGATAGGAGAGATGAGGATTAGACAGAATTACATCTGAGGATTTGGAGGACAGGTCATGTTTAACAAGTTAACACTCCGTGGTTTCCTTGGCCCTTCCTCGTTCACAAAGGTAAGAGATGACATAATCCAGTGGGGTCCATCGCATCTTTAGAAAGTATGAAATTTTAATAGACTTTCTATTCTTTGGAGTCTGACCCCTATATGGGGATTCGCTGTAGCAATGAAAAACGTGCTCAAATCCTGACTGGTTTGGCTCAGTGGGTGGAGTGTCGGCCTGTGGACTGAACGGTCCCAGGTTCGATTCCGGTCAAGGGCATGTACCTTGGTTGCGGGCACATCCCCAGTAGGAGGTGTGCAGGAGGCAACTGATCGATGTTTCTCTCTCATCAATGTTTCTAACTCTCTATCCCTCTTCCTTCCTCTCTCTAAAAAAATCAATGTTCTTTTTAAAGCGTGCTCAACATCCTTTGTTTAAAGAAGTCACTCAAGTACTATACTTACAAAACTAATCTGAAAAGAGATTAAGACTCCTTGTTTTTTTAAGGTTTCCAAAGTACACTTTGGCCAACGCCTATTAACTTCCATCTCACAATAAAAACTCATGTCAATTGCCACGGAAAGAAAATTTTGACAAGAGAACGTACAGAAGCGTAATGTCATGTCTATCACCCAGCACATTAAAATGGCCCATCACGCAACAAAGCATCCCCTCATTTAACCAGGAGCTGGCCCTTACCTGCCTGCTGCAGAGCTGCCTCTGACCCCAGAGCCTGTAAAGATGGACGTGACCACTCTATAACCGAGTCCTCTTTCTTTCACCACTTAGTGGAGAAACAAAAGGAAACAAGGTCGACAACATTTTTGGCCAGATACTACTGTATACTATGTCACGGAAAACCTTGCAGATCTGGATTTTGGCACTTCCGCTGTTTGCTTAGACACATTTTGCTGTATTCAGCAAACCTGAGAGCTACACTCCTCAATATTTAATACATATTCCCATCTAGCTTGGCTGCAAGGCAGATATCAATATCTGACCGTTTTTCCTCACTTCAGTGGCACCTTTACATTCTCTTGTTTTGTTCTCTTCAGGTTTCCATGACTTTTCTTTTTCTCCGATTGTATACTCTTCAACTTTCACTTACTTGGTCTTGGATTTGATCAGCTCTGCGAGTCCCCAGGCCACAAAGGTCTATTAGAGTAAGAAGAAACTGGCCCACGCCAGGTTGGGTGTGCAGCATTGCAGGCTCTTTCCAACATAAATCGACAACAGAGATGTGCGGGGAAACGAGTGTCATGAGGGAAACCAATGCCAAGTTAAAACAAGCATCTGAAAATGAGTTGCTTTCAAAAGGAATCCTGGACTCGCACCTACAATACAAAGTTAACCTCTACAGTTTGACCGATTTTCATCTGACTTTTGGGCTCCCAGTTCCTTCCTGGTAGAAATGTTTCGTGAGACTTCCCTCCCCCCCACAAAAGTCATTAAGGAAGTGGATGCATTTATTCATGACTGATAGGAACCGCAGAACCAATAGTTCTTGTGACAAGTTCACAAAAAGAATTTAACAGGCCCTCACTCTAGACTCCTGGAAGATGAGGACACAGTCCCAAGAATCAAAGATTCCCACGCCAACGTTTGCTTTGTAGTCTGTATCCCAATCACCTTCTCCCGTTATTATTTTTTTTCTTACACATAACTCAAGGAATTGGCTGCCTGAACTTTTAGTCGTCCATTCTCAACAACCCATATCTACAAGAGCATCGCTCCTTTTCCCGCTGTACTATGTAACAGTTAAGCACAAATACTTCCACGTTTTTCTAAGCAACTAAAGGAAGACAGATAAGTCTAACTCATACACCAAGGAAATCCCAATAAGCTATCTCTATAACTCTGTATGGATGAGTATCTCTGCCAGTTCCTTTCAACTGAGATTGATTTAGGCCCCAAGGAATTCAAAGCTTTCACAGGCTCATGTTTTGTGTTTTCTCATGTAGATTTCAAAACTTTTCACTGACCTGTCCCCTAAGATTTGCATACCTCCTCTTTCAATGACAAAGAAATCAACTTCCTTCATCACCATCCTTCTCCTTCTATAGACAGCTGACCACCAGTGCTCTCCACCACTTCTCACATCGTCTAGTTCACACAGACCATCATTCTACTCGTTAATTTTTAGTCTCTTATTTTGAAAAATCTTAAATCATCCTTTAAAAATGAATTTTTCATCTTTTATAACAGCGAATGAAGAAGTCTTTGTCTACAAAGGAATTAAAATAACCTTTGACCTTTCAGAAAATAACTAAAGGAACCCTTTGTGGTCCTTTTCAATTAGTTCCTCTCTACCATCATTGATATCACTCATAATCCAAGTTAGGAAATGATAAGCAAAATAGATTACTCTCCTAGAAAACTACCCATCATTTAGACCACGTCCTTCCACGTTCTCTGATTCCAGCCTTTCGCTGCCTTTAATCTATCTTATAACTCTCTATGTTTTAGGTAAGAGAGACAAACAAAATAAGTGCTGTCTACAGACATGCAAATAAATTCTGTCCCCTGGCGCTTCAGCTTACATGCCTTCTCTTCCCATCAGAAACGGCCAGCTTCAGGTCCACTTGTACATTCATTTGACATTTCTCTATTCCATATAAATGTGCGCATTCTTTTTTGAATAATTATAACACCTGCCTGGTTCTCTCATTAAAAACGACATAAAATCTTTAACACGTGTTCTTACAGCTGTAGGAGACTTATAATTTTCCCTTTTGGGGGGGAATTTATCCTTTAACACTAAAATAAATAATTCCCAAAGCCATTGCTAAGGACAATTTAAATCTCATTACAATAAATTCCAAAAAGCATGTGTTATCTCTTATATTTTTATTTTTCGTTGCTCACAGCAATGTCTCTGCATATTAGTTTAAATAAATGGCTTCGAACATCTATTCTTTGGTGTTTGGTGGGGATGTACCTATTGTGCCATTTACCTAAAATGTACATGTGGGCTTCTCTGTGGAAGAGAACATAATATATACGTTCTACGGCTTAAGAGGATGCAAACCTATGAGGTGCAGATACACTAAGGAGCTGGAAGACAGTGGAAACTGTCACTTGGGGACTCGCCAATCTGCTGCATGAATTCAATTTACGGTGATTTAACAACCTTGATGGATACAGGTTCCTTGAGAAAACCATTCCCATTCTCAGACCTGGCAACAGCCAGCATTCTTTTTTTAAACACCATTCGTTCTTTCCACAACACTCACGTTCACAGAGGACTTGCTATTAAAACCTAAACCAGAGTTAAGAACACATTTGCTTATAATGTGTATGAGGAAAACAGCTAATATTATGTCGTATTTCAAATAACCACAACTCTCTCAAAAGTGACCACTCTTTCTCACTCCTTTGTTCTTCTTAATATAATTCTATTTTTAGGTTTCACACACTGAAAGTCAACAGTCTCTTTCCCGCCACAGAAAAAGAGTAAACAGAAAGTATTGTCTTCACAATAAAAGGACCATTTCGTTTTCCCTCCTTCCTTATTTGTAACTTAGTGAAGAATGTCTGAAGGCACAATATACACATACACAGTGAGCACCCAACCCCAATGCCATTCCGATCAATTAATCCTTCCCATGGGCCAGCAAAAGGGCTGTAAGGGCCTATTTCCCAGATATTTAGCCTAATGTTCTTTCTCTGGAAAAGTTTGTAAATATTTTAGGTTTTACAGAGTTTTTCAATTTATACTGAAATATGTTTACAGTTCTCTAAACATTTTAATTGCTTAAGCGATTGTCTTTGGAATCTATCACTGGGCTTTCAGCAAATGACTAGATTTACCCCCCACTCCCAAAACAACAACAACAGCAAAATACTCATTGGAACTAATGCTCAGTTTTTATTTTAATTTCAGTTTCCTTTCTCGGCTTTTGATCCCAAGAACAACGGACATTTTTAACGAGTAACAAATAAAAGAAGCTAATCCCATGTATCTCATTACCTTGAACCTACAAATGATGAAAAAAAAATGGCTGATGAAGTATTTCTGATGCTTGACAGCTCTGGGGAATGATCTACAGGGTCGAAACAGAATTACTACCTCGTCTGGCAGTTTGGATATTAGGACTAACCTTGCCTTTGCCCAATGGGGGACAAGAGAATCAATGGGCTCACCTTTCACCACAGCCCCCTTTAGGAAGGGGGGGACAACAGGATGAACTATGTGACAGGAATGGCTTTACTGATGTTACTGAATATCATGCTCATGGCAGCAATTTAACTGCCTCTACCAGGATCCACCACAAATACCACTTCTTAATTCAGTAGAATATAATTGTCATTTTGGTTCGAGAGGAGGGCATCAGAAATCATCAAGCAAGCTTTAGCCACCTAAGTGAGGGCTCCCACCTAATCTCATATCCGGAAGCACACGTTGTGTTTCCTCGCTATCAAGCCTATGCCATGCCGAAGTCCTACTGCAGGTGACGCCATGTGATCTAAATCTGTTACATCCCGAGTTCCAGACGGCGAAAGTTCAATACGCATGATTTGCATAGCACGGTACAATGTCTAGAAAGTTATTTCTTCCCTTCTGTTTGTGAAATGGACCCATTTTAAAAGGCATCTCAATGTTGTCGAAGCATTGAGACATGTTTGCTGAAGTATAATTTTGTCTGTTAAAATCTGCTTTTCCTCACAAAAGAATAACTGCTGACTGAATATGTCATTACTGTTACTATGGAGAACATTCTGGCAAAAACACTAGTAGGTGCTAAAGAGGCCTAGATACCAAGAACCTCTGTGAGAAGGGGTGTGATCATATGGAAAATGTTTGGAGTGAGACCAGGACTGGAGGAAGAAAACAAATAGTCCCCTTGGGTGTCCTGCTAGAAAGGGAATAAGAGGTCAACTCAGCAAACTAGCCCTAATTATAGGAACCGGCTTGAAGTCAAAAATGTTAACAAAAATCCGTGAGAGTAAAGGCCAGGCCAATGACTCCAACCATCCCCAGGCCCTGCTTCCACCTGCACATCCCAGAACAGCCGTTTCTCCCGCAGGAACGCTTGTGGTTTCTCAATCCGCAGCAGCCCAGTCACGGGAAAAGCCAGAGGCGGGATGGCAAGAGGCAGCCTTCCCGTCGCTCTCAGTGAGAACAGCCACCGATTCTAAGATGCGAAAGGGAATGGATGATGTCGGAACAGGTCACGTAAGAACAAATCAACGTTTACCAAAGGAAAAGAGGCAAAGCGTCAAGAAACGAGTGAAAATGGAACAAGCAGAGGCTTGATGTTCAAAGGGTGAGAAGGTGCAAATGTGTAAAGAAATGTGAGGGGAACAAATCTAGAGGAACATGGGAAGAGCAGCAACACCGAGGGCTTGCTCGTGAGCACTGAGGGGAGAGTGAAATGAGGTCACGGCGGAGACAGCAGATCTGAGAGGGGACTCGTCACTCAGGAGAGCAGGTGCGGCCGCCGACCCAGAGGAGGGTCCGTGCTAACTGTGGGGTCTGTTCCGGACCCAACAGCCGCTGGGGACTGTCCCCAAACCCAGTGTAAGTCCACCTTCCAGAATATCATGGGGCACAACAAAAAGAGGGGGAATGAAAAAATGTGTACGTTTATATAATCCAGGAATGTCACTGGAAAACACATGTCAAGCCCCAAGTGTTTCTTCATCTGTCCAGGAAAATTCCAGGTTTCCACGGAGGAAGTGGTGCAACGTTGCCCCAGACAAGAAATAATTCACCCAATGTCCTGTCATGAAAAACCCAAACAAATGTTAACCAAAATCACCTGAAGAGCATTAGCTGTCCCCTAAAGAACCAGCTTTTCTCAGGGTTTTTTTTTTTTTTTAATTAAGTACAGTTGATAAACAATCTTATATGGGTTATGCTAGTTTCAGGTGCACAATACAGTCATCTGACATTTTCATACCTTACACAGTGATCACCCATCTGTCACCGTGTAAACGTATCACAGTATTATTGACTACATTCCTCCTTCCCTTTTAATTTGACAGCCCACTGCCTTTGGGACCCTGATGTGTGGAAACTGCAAGGCTGGGTATAATTTGAGGGTAAATGCTCTCACCTCCATCGTTCTCCACAATGATCAAAAGCAAAACAGTAGAGGAGACAGGACAATGTATACCATGATAGTTGGTTTAAAAAAGAAACAAGAACAAAAAAACAAAGTTCCTAAGGCTAAAATAATGGTGTCTATTTAGCTCCCTGCATTTGTACTCGGTTTGAAGAAAAAAGTCACCAAGCTCAGAACAACTCCTCCATGAAAACAAAGAAACAAACAAAGAAAAATCTTGGGATCTGCATACAGTTGCTTTTAAAAATTTCAGCGTCAGTCTTCTCCTCACTCACAGTTTCGGTTTACCAAGGAGCTATAAGAGAAAGCAGATGTAACCCTGCACACAATGACTGCAATACACACTGTAATTCTTCTGGTATTGCCAGCAGTAAACCTCAGGTCTGTAGGGGACCCACTTGCAATTTTGATCTGCTACAAGCAAAACCTTTTCAAATTCAAAGTCCCTGTTCAGGCTTCTCTTTCATTCCCTCTCAGTTATTTGGAAGGTTAACTTTTTCAGCTTGGAAACTGGAGCTCAAGTAGAGGCGCTCTCTCTCTCTCTCTCTCTCTCTCTCTCTCTCTCTCTCTCTCTCTCTCTCTCTCTCTCTCTCTCTCTCTCTCTCTCTCTCTCTCTCTCTCTCTCTCTCTCTCTCTTTCACACACACACACACACACACACAGCTCTAAAGCCTTTACAGTACAGATGGCCACAGAAGGAAAATTTCCCAGCCACGCCTGAGGCGTCCCTGGGCTCCCCTGGGGAGGGGGGGACCACCCACTCCAGACACAGATGAGGCATTCCTTCTGCTCCCTGCAGTGTGGGACATCAACTGAGTAGAGGTTGCCAACCTTTGGCGAGTTAGGAAGAAATTATGATAGAACTCTCAGAGACTGTGGACTTCTCTCCAAGAGGAAACACCCACTTTCAAACAGCTGCAGGTTTGGGGTCTGTTTTTTTCGTGTTTTCTGGTGGTTGTTTCTTTTAACAACTTGTGGCCAAAGGTGCTTGTGTCCTCTGTGACTGATTTAGGCAGACAGACCCTCACATTTTCAGCTTGTGCATGATCCAGTTTGCTGATGGAATTTACTAGGTTTACTCGGAGTCTTTCAAGAACTATGCAACCAACTCGAAAAGCCTCCTTCTACATAGAATGAAAGAATTAAATGCTTCCTCTCAAAGTTGTTCACTCTAAATTCCCAATACACTAATTATTTTAGTCAGATAAGTAACGTGAGGAAACAACCGTCAAAAACAGCAATATTGTACAGAGCTATTTATAGCTTTAGGTGACTGATGCTCCATTTGGCATTAAAAAACAAAGCAAGCCTGACCAGCATGGCTCTGTGGCTGTGTCGACCTATGAACCAGAGGTCATGGTTCAATTCCCAGTTGGGGCACATGCCTGGTTTTGGGCTTGATCCCCAGTAGATGGAGTGCAGGAGGCAGCCGATCAATGATTCTCTTTGTATCATTGATGTTTCTATCTCTCTCTCCCTCTCCCTTTCTCTCTGAAATTAAAAAAAAAAAAATGGTAACAGTCTGATGATGAAGGCAATTAAGACCCACTCAATCCAGATCATGGGCAGAACCATAATACCTAGATGCAGAATGCTTCCCCTGCTCCATTTCACTGACTGTAGGACACACACGCAACACCAATGAAGTGATGCATCTCAGAACTGACAGCTACCCTAGGACTCAGTCCTGCCCCCACTGCCTGTGCACACACCAACGGGGACACAAAGGCTTGTACTTCCACATTCTTGTGTCAAAATATATCTAAACGAGTTATTACAAGTTTAAAACTATAATTCCAAATGATAGGAAAGCATTGGGTCACTGTTCAAATGATAGTATTGTTTTCTTCCTTGGTGCTACACATTTCTAACATTGAGTGGCATTGTGGAGTCAATGGCATAGGGCCTACATGATCCAGATACACAGTACTTGTCCATGACTGGTGATTCCTGGTGCATAACAAGCCAACTACAAAGCTTTCCCATCAGCCATCACGGCCCCACACAATATTGGTAGAATTCCTCCCCCACTTACCAGGTCTATCCTTGCTAGTGACGGTTCTTGCAGTTCTGCTGTTAGGAACAAGCTGTTCACAACACTCTGGACATTGACTCCATCTACCTGCCATAAGCACTTTCTCATGCTAGCAATCACTATCGTCACATTGTTCTAGAATTTGAACCTTCATTCAGCCTTTCAAGTCCAGTGCAAATACTACTTTCTCTAAACAGCCTTTTCTAATCGCTTCATCGAGAGGAGTTCTCACCCCAGCCCTGTGAAACACCCCATATACATCTGCATAATCCATATTTAAGAATTACAAGCTGAAGGCCTGATGTCAGAATTCAGCTGAACCTAGCTTTTGTTGTCCCATGTATTTTATTTTTGTTTCTTTTTAACTTGAACCAGTAAAAAGCAAACAAAACAAACAATCTCACGAAAATCCAAACTTTCAAATATGGAGTGCCTAGCTCCTTAGACATTTGAGTTTGCAATCCCTGCCTTCTCCAACTAAGGTTCTGGAAGTCTCTCAGTATTTACTCTTACGCATCTTTATAAACCTACAGTAGGTATTTTATAAATAGAGGTTGAAAGGGATATTTTTTAAAATACATTCCAATAACATTATAGCTTTGGGGGATGTTCTGTAAAAGCCATGTTTTTTAAAATAAATGTCTTGAATTACACTGAATTAAGTGGAAAAGTTACTATATGTAACGGAAAATGTGGTGAATTTTTGTATATTGTGCTGGTTGTTTTACATTTGCTTGTTTGTTTTCCTGTACAATCAGATTCAAGGGAGGAAACAGATTGAATATAAAGATTTTGGGGACCTGCTTTAGAAAAAGCAATGTTAGAATTTGCAGAAATAGACAGAACAGTTCTATAAACATGTTATAAACAGTTCTAGAGTTTTGGCAACCAGTGGAATTGATGCTTCTTAATTCTAAATGAAATTTAACGGAAAACCAATAGCAACTCTGGAAGATGACCTAAAGAAGCATTCTGTCCATCTCTAAGTTTAGGGCAATTAAATCAGTATTGAGCACCTACTGCATACTGTGGACTCAGGTCATAAAGAGGGAAAATCATGAACAACTATGGCCTCCACCCTTGGAATTTAATGCATATTAATATTCCCAAAGAAACCATATAAAATCCATTAAATGGATAGCAATCCATGTGGCCATAACAAGTGTTAAAAAATTCTCATTTCTTTGGAAGCTCTTCCTCAGAAAAGAGCCCTAAATATTAAGTAGTTACCTTGGCCAAACCAGTATTTACTGGGCTCTTCCTAGTCTAGTTCAAAGAGCTGTAAAGAATTTTCAAGGAGTTTAAAAATTATGGCGAAACTGGAAGGACCTCCACAATTATGCATGGCAGTGGTTCTCTAAGAGTGGCCGACAGACCAGCAGCAGAGCTGACCTTCCCTGGGAACTTGTTAGAAATGAAAATTCTCAGGCCCCACCCCAGACTCACTGAATCAGAAAGTCAAGAGGTAAGGACAGAAATCTGTTGTTTTAAGAAACCCTGAAGAGTCTAGCTGTCATGGCTCAGTGGTTGAATATTGATCTATGTACCAAGAAGTCACAGTACGATTCCCAGTCAGGACATATGTCTGGGTTGCGGGCTCAATCCCAATTAGGAAGCGTGCAGGAGGCAGCTGATCAATGATTCCCTCTCATCACTGATGTTTTTATCTCTTGCTCCCTTTCTCTGAAATCAATAAAAATCTATTTAAAAAAAGAAAAGAAAAAAACCCCTGAAGGTGATTCATATATATTTTCCCCCAGAGAGGAAAGCAGAGGGAGAGAGAAAGAGAAACATCAATGATGAGAGAGAATCATTGATTGGCTGCCTCCTGCATGCTCCACATGGGATCGAATCCACAGCCCGGCAACCTGGGCATGTGTGCCCTAACCAGGAATCGAACTGTGATCTCTTGGTTCATAGTTCGACACGCAACCACTGTGCCACGTCAGTCGGGCCTGAAGGTGATTCTGATACACACTCAAGTTTGAGAAGCACTGACCGAGTACAACCCCCTATGTGTTGCAGAGAAGTTAAGAAGCTTTACGAGGCCACTCAGCTCAAAAGAGACTAAACAGGGACTAATGGTCTCCTGTTTCCCAATGAATATCCTTCTACCATTAAAGAACATGCGTGTATTATCTGCCGCTCTATCTCAAAGTAGAACTATAATTTTGAACAATTATAAACTTGAAAGAAAGAATGACTGGTTTGACATATTTTCATTCTCCATCCCCTCTCCTTCTTTAAAACCCGAAGCTCACTGGAGATTAAGATATTTAAGAAAATTAAATAAAATTGATTGCTGACCTGAGCTTGAATCTCAATATAATATCAAAAGACAGCACATACGAGGCCTTATACACTGTGCTCCTTTCTTAGATCTGCCTGCCCTAGGAGGGCAGATATTTGTTTTGTTTACTTCCAAAACCCTGCATGCTGAGAACAATGCCTGGCACATAAAAGGTACTCAAAGGTCACTCCATTGGGGTCAATGAATAAATTAATTTAAACTTGACTTGTACTATCACTTAAACTGCGTGATGTCTTTTGTCCAATTATATTGTAAATTATTAGAGATTCAGCCTTAAGCACTTTTTGAACCCACATCACCTATTGCGGTGTGAGGTTCCTTACCTGACTAGTAATTGACACACTTTTTTTCTGTAAAGGGCCAGATCATAAATATTTAGGCTTTGTAGGACACGTGATCTCTGTTTCAACTACCCAACTCTCCTCCATAGCACAAAAGCAGCCACAGACAATGTGTGAATAATGGATATGGTTGTATTACAATAGAACTTTATTTACAAAAGCAGGTAGTGAGCCAGGTTGTAGCCTGTGGAACGTAGTTTGCTAATCCCTGAGCAGAGCGACAGAGCTGACGGCTATTATTAGTTTCATATTTTGAAATCTAGCTAGGTTGGCAGATACAAACAAAAGGCTAAAAACAGCTTTCAAGTACAGATTTATAGAGAGCGCACATGAATATATGTGTTATTTAAAATAGATACGCCCTATGGGAAAAAAATTGCAGAGATATATCAATTATTTAAATATTTTACTTGTTTTAAGTTGGTCAACATAAATGTCATCCCAATAGCTTTTTATTTATTTGTGTTTTGATACAGAGATATAAGCAAGGTGGACATTAAGGAAAGCCTGCCTTCTTCATTCCCCTGATCTTGTAAGATTTAGGGGCAGTGGAGGCAGCAGGAGAAATGACGGTGACTTGATTAAATGCAAGTTTACTCTGGCGCCTTGCGGCTAACGTTAATCTTTTCCGCAGCAAGCAAAAAGTCTTTAACAACAAATAAATATATCAATTTATATTTCTTTTTTAAAAAAAACAATAATTCCTTTGTGATTATAGCCACAGGAAGACAAGTCTGGCCCACCAACCACACTGTGTGGTCCCATGAACCTCAGCAGCTGACAGGAGCGAGGATAAATCACTTGTTGCTGTTGTTGGGGAGAGTGTCCGTTGGAAATGGGAGACAAGAGGCAGCCAAGAGCTGAAAGTCACCCTTCGTAAGCACCACTCCATTGCCAGAATCCTGGCTATTGTTATTGGCATTCATTTTTCCAAGAGAGAATGAATTATTTTGCTGCTGTTGACATCAGTGGACTTAAAATTTTTTCTTTAGTGAGTTTTATGAACTGAGAACAGATTTCTCCCTCCACCCCCTTTTTATTAAAAATAATCACTGAGAAAGTTAGTGAACGTACCCTGAACTAGAAAACAATGGCTTAATATATTTATGGCCTTGTTTAGGAAAGGGAAAGAATGCCCCTCTCTCCCATTCTACCCCTGCAAGTGAATTCACACCAAGGAACAAAGAGAACCATGAGATAAAACACAGCCACAACCAGTGAGACACAGCCGCAACCAACGGGACACAGCCGCAACCAATGGACACAGCCACAACCAACGGGACACAGCCGCAACCAATGGACACAGCCACAACCAACAGGACACAGCCACAACCAACAGGACACAGCCACAACCAACGGGACACAGCCACAACCAACGGGACACAGCTGCAACCAATGGACACAGCCACAACCAACGGGACACAGCCACAACCAACAGGCAGCCATACCTTTGTCCTCTGAGTCTCCTCAGCTACAAAAAATGGAAACTCAACTAGTCATTCATTCTTACCTATTCCCACCAATCACAGCTCTGCCAAATATTAATTAATTTTTCTTGCCTCTGTCTTCTTTGGCAGAAGCAACAAGCAAGCAAATCTCTAAGAGATGACTGTTGTCTAAAAGATTTGAGCTGCTTAACTTCTTAAAATGCTGACAGGCTACATAAAAACAATTTTTATAAAACATTTGTAAACTGTTAGGCACCTCACCAATATTAATAAACTTGATTTCACTGTTTGGAGTCTTTTGCTTCCTCTAAATTGTAATATTTGAGATAGTTAGGTCATATTTTTTAGATATAAGTTTTTAAAAAAAAAGAAAGTTTCAGTAGGAAAACAATCTCTTAAGGATAAGTGGATTAAATATTGTCCATATCTTCTTAACTGCTGTTAGCAAACCTTCAGAGGCACTAATCAAAGGGCAAGCCAATTTGGACAGCTACATAAGTATGACAAAGGAATTATCTCTAGTCTGTGTGGCTGCAAAAAAATAATATCAACACATAATTCTTCCCACTTTTCCCTCTCTTTGGCCCTGCTTATCTGCCTGTAACATGTCTGCTCTAAAATAGAACAGGCTTATCAGAAAAATATAAACATCTGCCCGATAACACTAGGATAGCATGAAGTAAAAATGGGGAAGCGGACAGAATAGCGACCCCCTGGTCCCAAAGATTTCTACATCATCACCCCTGGATCCAGTGAATGTCAGGTTACATGGCGAAGGACATTTAAGCTTGTGGACGGAATTAAGGTTGCTAGCCAGCTGATCTTAAGATGGATTACTCTGGATCATTTAAGAGGGTTCAACATAATCACTAGAGTCCTTACAAGTACAAGAGGAGATCCAGAGGGAGATGTGACCACAGAAAAAAGGCTGTGAGGGTGGGAGAATGGGGCCAGAGCCATTCCTCTTGAAGCTGCAAAAGGCAAGAAAATGAATTCTCTCCTCAAGCCTTCAGAAGGGAGCACAGCCCAGCCCACACCTTGATTTAACCCCC
>PVJC01032940.1:0-19641 GCA_004026665.1 Murina feae
TCTGTCATTATTTCTTCAAACAAGTTTTCTATTCCTTGCTCAGTTTCCTTTCCTTCTGGCACCCCTATTATGCGTATGTTGTTTCATTTTGTGTTGTCCCAAAGTTCTCTTAGACTCTCCTCCTGCTTTTTAATTCTTTTTTCTAGGCGCTGCTCTGCTTGGGTATTTTTTTCTACCTTGTCTTCTAGCTCACTGATGCAGTCCTCTGTTTCTTCTAGTCTACTCTTGATGCTTTCTATTGAGTTCTTCATAGCAGTGATGTCGTTTTGCATTTCCTCTTGCTTCTTCTTCATTTCCTCTTGGTTTTTCTTCATTTCCTCTTGGTTCTTCTTCATTTCTTCTTGGTTCTTACACATACTGTCAAATTTGTCTTCCATTCTTTTCATCCACCTTATGACCATTTCCCTGAATTCTTTCTCCGACAAGTTACTTGCATCCATTTCATTTACTTCCCTTTCTGGTGATGCCTGTTTTTCTTTCATATGCGGGCTGTTTCTTTGTCTCCCCATGATCTATCTTCTCTGGGTATCTGGTCATATAGTTTTTTCTCTCCTTTCCGTGAGGAGGTGCAGGGCACATCTGAGTCGATGTATTCTTGGTTTGAGCTCCGGTGTTCCTGGGTTCCTGGCTGGTCCCTGGGTGACCTGTTTGCAGTATCCCTGGATGTATACGTTTCTTGTAATAGTCACCCAAGATGGCCTGGTTTCCGCAGCAGTTTCAGCAGCTCCGGGAGAGATTTCAGCAGCAGTGGAGGCAGCGCCCGGTTAAGGGAGCCCCATTTGGGTTCTCCAACAGTCCTCTGGAGTATAGCTGTTGCACACCCACAAATTTCTACGCTTGAAACATCCACACACTCTCCATTCCTTCTCTCTCTCTCCCACTGTCTTTCTGTCTGCCTTCTCATCAGCAGCCATCTTCCTTCCTCCCCGATTTTTCCCTTTTAAAAATTCTATTTATAGGTATTAATGTAGGTGAAAAGAGCATGTTTGAATTTTATAAGACAGTCTCTGAAACAATAGTCTCCTTAGTAAATGGAAATAAGATTTTACAAAAATCACTATTCTGTCAGTTTGCTAGTCCCAATATACCAGAAGAGATGCTAAACACTAAAAAACAGACAAATAAACAACAAAAAAACGCAACACTGTAAAACTTAAACATTTGGAAAATACCAACTGCTCATGAGTAGATGGAGTAATCAGAATTCTATTTCACACAGAGCTGGTAGCATAAATAAGAAAAAAAAATGGTATTGTCCAATAAAAGTAAAAAGTTTAGCCGGGCCTGTGTGGCTTAGTGGTTGAGTGTCAACCTATGAACTGGGAGGTTCCATTTCCGGTCAGGGCACATGCTGGGTTGCCAGCAATCCCCAGTGTGGGGCTTGCAAGAGACAGCCAATCAATGATTCTCTTTCATCATTGATGTTTCTGTTTCTCTCTCCCTCACCCTTCTTCCCTGAAATCAATAAAAAATATAAATTTTTTAAAAAGTAGAGAGCATACTTTATGATCTACAATTTCACTCTTTGGTACATAATACAGACATATTCTTTTTTTAAATTTTCTTATTTTTCAATTACAATTTGCGTTCAATATTTTTCTGTATTAGTTTTCAGTGTAAAGCACAGCAGTTAGAAAATCATGTACTTTATAGAGTGCTCCCCTGGATATTATAAGTACCACTTGCCCCCATACATAGTTATCATGATATTATTGTCTATATTCCCTATGCAATAATTTACATTTCTATGACTATTTTGTAACTACCAATTTGTACTTCTTAACCCCCTTCATTTTTTTCACCTGGCCCCCGAATCCCCCAGTCTGTCAGAATGTTCATAGCAGCATCGCTCTTAAAGGGGAAAAAATGGAGTCAGCCCAAATGGCATCCCATAAGCGAATGGACTAATACTCACTCATTGTATAAATAAGTACTAGAATATTTTATAATAGAAAAAATTAATGGCAGTTGTACACATCAGTACAAATGAAGTTCAAAAAAGAGTCACAGAAAAAGCCATGTTCTAAGATTATATTCACACTAGAGGCCCAGTGCATGAAATTCATGCATGGATACAGTCCCTAGGCCTGGCCAGTGATCAAAGTATGAGCATCTGGCATGGAAGAGCAGGTCCCAGCTGACCTCTGGTCCCTGGGCAGCACTTTGGCCCCCAGACCCCCATGTAGTCCCCTCCGCCTGAGTCATGTTACCAAAGTCCCCACGCAGAGATGTGATGAGTGTAGCTGGAGGCCATGCATTGTAGGTCTCTGGGCCACCCAGCGGTGCCACACAGAAGTTAGGCAGGCAGCATGCTCTCTGCTGGCCAGTTTTGCAGACTGGCTTCTGCATGAACCCATAGTGAGCTTGACTCACCAGTCCCTGTGTTCCTGGCATCTGTGGCCCAGCTCACTGAAAGAGGCTGAAGGAGTACTGGGTGGCTCCTTGAAGGTGCCAGGCACCTGAGCATAGGGGCTTCCCAGGAGTGCAAGCCCTGGGGTCCAGGAAAGGTTAGCAGGGAGCATGAGAGCAAGCTCCACATACACTCTGCATTCTCACCACAACTCTGTCCCTGTCATCCCCCTGCCCCCAGGTTGTCTCAGCATGTAGCCAACACCCTCCATGTTCCACTCCATCCCCTGGTGGTCACAGCATGTCATAGTAAGCAGTTGAACTCCCAGTCTCCTGGTCGAACTACTGCCTGAGGAGACAATTTGCATATTAGGCTTTTATTATATAGGATAGCACTAAATGAGGTAAAACTAAATAAGAAATATTTATTTGTTACAAATCTATAATAGAGAGAACCAAGATGGTGGCATGAGGTATATACCTAAATGTGCAGCCTACCACAACTACATTATAAAAATACAGCTATAAAGATAAACGGCCATCCTTCAGAACCAAGGTAGGGGAAGTGTTACAACTAGAAGGCAAGAGAAGGAGTGCATTGAAACTGAGTAGAAATTCCTGGCGCCAAAACTGAGAGGTACGGACATGCGCGAAACGGAGGCGGCGCGGGCAAAAGGGGATGGCGGCAGCACCTAGGTCCGTGGCTTGGAAGGAGATTATAAACTGTGGGGTCACACTGAATGCGATGTGGGCTGTCGGGCAATGGGGCAGAAGACAAGTAGTGTTCTAGCAGAGCTGTTCTCAGCGATCACTGACGCGGAGACTCGGGGACTCAGGGGTGCGCAGATGCCAGGGTGTGGAGGTGCCAAATTCAGGAGAAGCTGCAGAGCCGGCAGAGGGGCAGCCATTGTGGGTTGCTCTACCCTGGTGATTCTGAGACCCCACCCCACCCAACTTACAACCCTGCCCAAGCTGGGCGCCTGCCTGCTTGCAGCATAACCTAAGGGACTGCAGGTGGGACAGAACTCCAAAAGATCTAAACCCCAAACAACGAGGACAAAGGCCTGGAGGTCATTTCCTCCCGGTGATACCTCCCAGTGATAACTACAACAAGACTGTGCACCCAGCCTTCAAAGGTGTACAACAAGAGTGTCCACCCCAGGTGATGGGGAGGCTGAATCACTGGGCCCTATAGAACACCTAGCACAGAAAGCCACTCTATCAACTCAGGGAAGCAGCCAAAATGTGGAGACAAAGACACAGGTCACAAATGACAGAAATGGAGGAAAGCAAGTGACAGGATATAGAGTTCAGAACTATGCTTTTAAGGTTTTTTAAGAATTTTCTAGAATCTTCTGATAAACTTAGTAATATTATACACAGATCCAACAGCAGACTAGAGGTTTGCAATAATCAAGTCAAAGACTTGTAACATGAAAAAGCAAAAAGCACCCAGCTGGAAGAGAAAAAATAAAAAAGAATCCAGAAGTGTGAAGATAGTGTAAGGAGCATCTGGGACAACTTTAAGCATACCAATATCAGAATTATAGGGGTACTAGAAGAAGAGAGAGAGCAAGAGATTGAAAACCCATTTGAAGAAATAATGACAGAAAACTTCCCCTACCTGGTGAAAGAAATAGTCTTACAAGACCAGGAAGCACAGAGGATCCCAAATAAAAGGAATCCAAAGAGGACCACACCAAGACACATCATAATTAAAATGCCAAGGGCAAAAGACAAAGAGAGAATCTTAAAAGCAGCAAGAGAAAAACAGTTAGTTACCTATAAGGGAGTACCCATACAACTGTCAGCTGATTTCTCAACAGAAACCATGCAGGCCAGAAGGGAGTGGCAAGAAATATTCAAAGTGATGAATAGCAAGAACCTACAACCAAGATTACTCTCCCAGCAAAGCTATCTTGTAAAACTGATGGTCAGATAAAGAGCTTCACAGACAAGAAAAAGCTAAAAGAGTACATCACTACCAAACCAGGGTTATTTGAAATGGTGAAGGGCATTCTTTAAGAAGAGGAAGAAGAAGAAAAAGGTAAAAATAAAAAGTATGAACAACAAAGGGACAACAAATACATATCTATCAACAAGTGAATATAACAAGTCAACAGAAATATCTGATGAACAGAATAAACTGATGAACAGAATATTCGTAAGGGCATAGAAAGGGAAGGGACTGACAATTCTCAGGGGGAAGGGGACATGAAGGGTATGGGAAGAGTCTGGACAAAAATCTTACATCTATGGATGAAGACAGTGGTGGGGGTAAGGGCATGGGGTGAGGGGCACCAAGTGGAGGGGAGCTATGGGTGTTAAAAAAAGTAACATCTGTAATAATCTGAACAATAAAGATTTAATAAAAAAATAATAAATCTATAATAATAATAATAGAAGAATCTGCAAATTGCCCAGGACACCATTACAGTAACAGTAAAGACCGAACATCAGGCTGTGGAGAGTTAGTGAGGGATGACCAAATGACTGAAAAACAGGCTGCGTGGGGTGACCAGGCCAGCAGGAGGAAGCAGTTGGGGGCAGCCAGGCCTTCAGAGGAGGGCAGTTGGGGATGATCAGGCCAGCAGAGGAGGGCAGTTGGGGGTGACCAGGCCAGCAGGGGAGGGCATTTTGGGGTGATCAAACCAGCAGGGGAGCAGTTAGACATCAATCAGGCCAGCAGGGGAGTGGTTAGGGGATGATCAGGCTGACAGGCAGAAGTGGTTAAGGGCAATCAGGCAGGCAAGTGAGCAGTTAGGAGCCAGCAGTCCTGGATTGTGGGATTGGGCTTAAACTGGCAAAGTCAAACACCCCCCAAGGAGTCCCAGATTTGAAAGGGTACAGACCGGGCTGAGGGACCCCACCCCCATGCATGAATTTCATGCACTGAGCCTCTAGTACAACATAAAAGCAAGAAAGTAAGTAAGATAAATTTTTGGACAATGAGTACATCTAGATTGAAGAGAGGAAGGGGCAATCAGTGAGGAGTATACAAGAGCCTCTGAGGTAGTGATAATATTATGTTCTAGATTTGGTGTTGGGTACATGAGCACTTATTTAAATGCTGTTGTTTAAATTGATATTCCTCTTTTTGTAAGCATGCTTTTCTTTCATAATAAAATGTGATTGTGAAGCAAAATGATTTTATGGTTGGCATTTGCTAAAAAGTGATCCCTGTATGATGTAGACTTGCTTTTCTAGAGTGGAGGAAATTATTTACAACTAGAGGCCCATGAACGGATCTGTGCACCTGTGGGGTTCCTTGGTGTGGCCTGCAGGTATCAGTCCAAAATTGGCAGTGCAACACCACCTGCCACTCCTGCCTCCTGCTCCCGCTCATTCTGGCCTGCTGCGCTTGCCGCCTCTGCCACTCTGTAGGCTCGCTGCCACTCTGCTGCAGTCTCTGGGAGCCACAGGCCAGCCATGAGCCCAGTGTCTGGCGCCCGCTGGTCAGCTGAACAGCAATCCCACTGTGAAAGCACACTGACCATCAGGGGGCAGCTCTTGCATTGAGTATCTGTCCCCTCATGGTTGGTGCACCTCGTAGCGACTGGACTCTTAGGCTTTTATATAGAGAGATATTTATGGTGATTTGACATAACACCCTCTAAGGATCTACCTACACCACCTTGGTCTCAATGTATAATACTTTTATCCACAATTAGCTAATATTTTGTTGAGGATTTTTGCAACTATATACATGAGAGATGGTATTCTGTTGGTTTCTTATAATGTCTTTGTCTAATTTTGGTATTAGGATAATGCTGGCCTCACTGAATGAGTTAGAAAGTATCCCCACAGCTTCTATCTTCTGGAAGAGATTGTAGAAAATTAATATATTCTTTAAGTGTTTGGTAGAATTCACCAATGAGCACAATTGGACATAGTGCTTTCTGTCTTGGAAAGTTTTTAATTATTAATTCAATTTTTAAAAATAGATATAGGTCTATTCAGATTTATATTCCACTATTTTTAAGCAGAAAAACAACACAGACACTGATGTGTCGACCTGGATTTATATTCCGTTTAGACATTTTTCAGATTACTTACAGTTTTACCATTGCTTTTCCCACATGTAATTTGACAGTTTTGAAAATTGTCTCACCTTTATGGAATCACACTATAGTATTCAACTTAGTTTTCATATAAGCTACTCTCTCATTGCTTTTAAATATTAATTAAATTAAACAATTATCAAAACATGTACAAATGGTATAAACAGGTGTCATAACAAACACAGATTCTCATCCTTGGTAAACATTCATCTTCCATGAGAGTGGGCTTATGATAGAGTAGCCTACTATCCCTGAGTCTTGAGTATGCCCTCGTCACCTGTTGGCTTGCCTTATGGAGACAGTGGAGAGCACTGGTTAATTTAGTGATTTGGTTGAGTAGACATAAGCTTGTTAAATGAGCTCTGATACATATAAATGACAAAAATATTATAGTACAAAGAAAGTCTGAACTAGAAAACACAGATGTCAGGATATTTATTATCTCTCATTTAATCTTCCACAACTTTAGTTATCTCCCTGTAAAATGTTGATAACAGTTTTACCCATTGAAGAGGTTTCCTGGAGACATTCGAATCTCTTGTGAGTTTTTGGTGGAGTGGTAAAGGAAAAAGGAAAGGAAAACATTTATAGTGCATTTAAAGAACTTTGTATTGGTTATGTAATACAATGCCATATTTAGACTAAACAAGTCTAAGGTCCTTATTTTAATAAATAAAAGTAAAAGGCTTCTCTAAAAAAAAGATTCTTTTGACAACACAGCAGATGACTAAGAATAATGATATTTTTAACTGATTATAACAAAATATATTTAAAAAAATTCCTACATGCCACATGTCTTTGCTCAGCCATTGTTAATATAGTATTCTTCTATATTTCTTGTTTGTTTTATTATTGAGATACGAACATATCAAAATATCAAAATATCAGCTTTCTGTGAGTCTTTCATAAATATTGCTAAGTCTAAAAGACTAAATTTCAATGTGGAGATAAAGGCAATTACTATTGTCAGAGAACATAAGTTGAGGTGTGTGTGTTTTCTTATTCCAAAGTCACTGCTTTCTTATTCCAAAAAAGTTTGTATGTGGATCATGGGAGACTGAACATTACAGAAACAGAAAAAAGCAGTAAAAAGAATAATATTTTTAAATGAGAATAAGTAAATCATGCATACTTTATATAGAAATACCCTTTTTATTTCTACTGTTTTCCTCTCCTTCCACTTCCTTCCTTCCTATTTCTTTTATGTAGGGACTTAGAAATAAACATTGAAAAATTAAAATAGGAAAAGACCATGAATTTAAAATACAGTATGAGGCAAAAGTAGGTTTACAGATGTTCATCTCATCATAGATAGAACAAGAGCAGGTGTTTTAGAGACATATTGTCTGAAATTAATTCTGTTTAGTTCTTACTACCTTTGTGAACTTGTATAAGTCATTTGAAGTCCCTGTGGCTCAGTTTCTTCATCTGAAACATGTGGAATACTAACAGTCCCTATATCATTGAATTAGTAAGAAGATTAAATGAGTTAACCTATGAAAAGTGTTTAGTACAGTGCCACTTCATATTAAAATTTTATAAATGTTTACTTTTATTATATGTCATGACAAGGATGCACTGCAATTTTACTTTATTTTTGTGTCTTAAAGTAGAAATGGGAGACACAATAGTACTTTAATTAAATTTGTTTTCCCTTTCCTTTATGTTTCTTGAACTGAAATGGGTAAACAAGAAGCTCTCCCTCATTCTGTTCACATCACTTATTTTTCTTTCAGAAAATCACTGATTGAGACTCTAAGAAGAGGGCTCCAAATTAGAAAGGTAAGTCCTGGAACATGTAGAAGTACCTTGATAAGCAATGCCAACCAAAGTTGACTTACCCTTGAGCCCTTAGCTTGAAGCACATTCTTTCCTTTTTTATGATGTTGCCTTTTGCAGTTAGGAGGAAAATATCACCCCAAAATTCATTTACTTACTATGGAGGTTCTGTTGTTGTGAACTTAATAAATGAACACTAACTGCTACCTAGGTAGCCCAGGGTCTTGCTGTACCATCCAAATCTTCCCTGCTTATATGCCTAAAACTTGGTGCCACTTGGTGGTGGTTTACTCTATTTTTTTCAGCTTTAATGATATATAATTTATATATAACATAGTGCATGTTTAAGGTATACAATGTAATGATTTGATACACATACATTTCTTATGTATAGGTTGCATTGAAATGATTACCACAAAATGATTTATTAATACATCAGTAACTTTACATAATTACAAAGTTTTTGTGGTGAGAACATTTAAGATATAGTCTCAAGCAAGTTTCAACTATACAATATTATTATCTATAGTCAATATGCTATATTTTAGATCTCCAGAATTTATTTATTTTATATCTGGAAGTTGTACCCTTTGACCTATATCTCCCCATTATCCCACTCCCCAGTTCCTGACAACCACCATTCTACTCTTTTTCAAAGATTGGATTTTTAGTTTCCACATATAAGTGAGTTCATACAGTATTTGCCTTTCTCCCTTTAGCTTATTTCACTTAGCATAATGCCCTCAAGATCCTCCCATCTTGTTAAAAATGGAAAAGTTATTTTTTTTCCAAAAAATCTTTCTTTTACATGACTGAATAATAGTCACTGTATATACATATACTCACCATGTTTTGTCTATCCATCATCTGTTGATGGACACTTAGGTTTGTTTTAATGTCTTAGCTATTGTGATAAATGTTGCAATGAACATGGGGTACATATATTAATTTGAGATAGTGATTTTATTTAATATATATATATATATATATATATATATATATATATATATATATTCATTAGTGGGATTACTGGATTACAGGCAGTTCTATTTTTAATTTTGAGAAAACTTTATAGTTGTTATTTTTCTACAGTGGCTGTACCAATTTATAATTCCACACCAACAATGCACAAGAGTTCCCCATTTTACATGCCCTCACCAACACATGCTATCTGATGTCATTTTTCATAATAGCCATTCTAACAGGTGTGAGGTGATATCTCACTGTAGATTAGATTTGCAATTCTTTGATGATTAGTGGCACTGAGGATGTTTTTATGTACTTAGCCATTTGTATTTTTGGAAAAATGTCTATCTATGTCCCTTTCCCATTTTTTATCTGATTTTTATTTTTTGTTAAGTTTTATAAATTTCTTATATATTTTGGATATTAACCCCCTATCAGATAGACAGTTTGAAAATGTTGTTTCCATTCTGTAGGTTGCCTTTTTTGCTTTTTGTTTTGCTCTTTATTTTGTTGTTTACTCATTTTCTCTGAAGAAGCTTTTCAGTTTGATGTGGTCCAACTTATTTAATTTTGCTTTTGTTACTTTAGCTTATAATGTCATACCCCAAAAGTAATCCCAAGACCAGCATCAATGAGCTTTCCCCCTGTGTTTTCTTCTAGATGTTTTATAATTTCAGGTTATATTTTTAATTCCTTACTCTAATTAGAGTTAATTTGCTAATGGTGTAAGATAAGGGTAGTTTCATTTTTTTATATGTGCATATCTAGTTTTCCAAAACCATTTATTGAAGAGACTATCCTTTCTCCATTGAGTATTATTGGCTTCCTTATCCAATATTTGTTGATGGTATATGCATGAGTTTATTTCTTGGCTCCTTATTATGTTCCATTGATCTATATGACCTTTTTATTCCAGGATAATACTGTTTTGATAACTATATAGTATACACATATATATTATTTGTAATATAGTATAAAATCAAGAAGTGTGATGCCTCCAGTTTTGTCCTTTCTTAGGATTGCTTTGATTGGTCAGGGTCTTTTGTGGTTCCACGTGAATTTTATGATTGTTTTCCTATTTCTGTGAAAAATGGCATTATAATTTTGATAGTGATTACATTGAATCTATAGAGGTTTTGGATAGCATTGTCAATATTAGTTCTCCAGTCCATGGACATGGGTATCTTTCATTTATTTGTCTTCTTCAGTTTTTGAAAAATCTATTTTGTATAGTTTTCAGTTTATAGCTCTTCCACATTTTTGCTTAAATGCATTTCTAAATATTTTATTGTTTTAGAAACTATTGTAAATGGTACAGTTTTCATTATTTAATTTTTATACATTTCGTTGTTAGTGCAGAGAAATACAACTACTTTTTGTTTGTTGATTTTGTAAGTTGCAATTTCACTGAATTTATTAGTTCTGACAGATTTTATATGGAATCTTTAGGGATTTTAATATATTAGGTTATGTCATCTGAAACAAGGATAATTTTACTTTCTCTCTGACTTAGATGCTTTTTATTTCTTTTTCCTTCCTTAATTCTCTGGGTAGGCTATCCAGTAATAGGTTGAATAGGGTTGTGAAAATGGGCATCCTTGTGTTTTTCCTGATCTTAGAGGAAAATATTTCAACCATTTACCTTTGAGATGATATTAGATGTGGGCTTGCCACAAATAGCCTTCAATATTTTGAAGTATGATTCTTCTATAACCATTGTGTTGAGGACTTTATCATGAAAGGATGTTGACTGTTGTTAAATACACTTTCTGTGTTTATAGAGATGGTTATAAGATCTCTATCTTTTTATTTTATTTTTAATATTTTTTATTGTTTAAAGTATTACAAATAGTAGTACATATGTCTCCTTTTGCCCCCATTGACTTCTCCTCAGCCCCCACCCACCTCCCAGCACATGCCTTCACCCCTCCAGTGTCTGCTAGCCAGGGAGGCTGGAGTTTAGGTGTTTGTAGGTGAACAGCCATGGCAGCTGGTCCCTGGCCCGTGTGGCTGTGGGGTCCTGGGTGGTGTGCAAGGTCTCCCCGGGTGGAGGTGAGGGAGGACTCCCAGTCACAACCGCTCTCCCCTTCCAGATGGCATGGTGTATGCGGCAGAGCCAGCCACCTGGAAGAGATTTCAGTGGTAGTAGAGGTTGCCCAATTAGGGGAGCCTGGTCTACCAGTCCTCAACAGTCTTGTGGAATATAACCCTCTCACACTCACACATACACACACGCCTCACATGTCCACACACTCCTTTTTCACTTTCTCACTCATTCACACACTCTCTCTCACTGCTGTCTTGCCTGCTGTCATCTTGGATCCCCAGAAGTTTTTTTATGTATTTGGGTGCTCCTATATTGGGGGTATATAGGTTCATCAGAGTTATATCCTTTTGTATCAATTCCTTTAGAATTATAAAGTGGCCTTCCCTATCTCTTGTTATCTACTTTACTTTGAGGTCTATTTTGTCAGATATAGGTATTGCTACCCCTGTTTTTATTTCATTTCCTTTTGCCTGAAAGATATTTTTCCATTCCTTCACTTTCAGTCTGTGTGAGTCCCTTGTTCTGAGGTGAGTCTTTTGTGGACAGCATATATATGGGTCATATTTTCTTATCCATTCAGTCACTCAGTGTCTTTTGATTGGAGCATTTAGTCCATTTACATTTAATATTATTGATAGGTACTTGTTTGTAGACATTTATATACTTTACTAGAGGCCCGGTGCATGAAATTTGTGCATGGAGTGGGAGAGGGGAGAGTGTCCCCCAGCCCAACCTGCACCCTTTCCAATCTGGGACCCCTTGAGGGATGTCCAACTGCCCATTTAGGCCCAACCCCACAGTGGGATAGGGCCTAAACGGGAAGTCAGAAGTCCTTTCACAATCCAGGGCTGCTGGCTCTCAACCTCTTTTTTTAAAAATATATATTTTATTGATTTTTCACAGAGAGGAAGGGAAAGGGATAGAGAGCCAAAAACATTGATGAGAGAAAAACAGCAATTAACTGCCTCCTGCAAACTCTGCACTGGGGATGTGCCTACAACCAAGGTACATGCCCTTGACTGGAATCAAACCTGGGACCCTTGAGTCCACAGGCCGATGCTCTATCCACTGAGCCAAACCTGTTAGGGTGGCTCTCAACCTCTTGCCTGCCGATTGCCTCAAACCACTCCCCTGCCAGCCTGATCAGCGCCTAACTGCTCCTGTGCCAGCCTGATTGCCCTTAACTGCTCTCCCCCTGCCAGGATGACCCCCCATTGTCCTCCCATGCAGGCCTGGGGCCCCCACAACTGCCCTCCCCTGCAGGCATGGGTCCCCCCAACTGTCCTCCCCTATAGGCCTGGGTTCCCCCAAACTGCCCTCCTCTGCCAGCCTGGTTTCCCCCAACTATCCTCCCCTGCAGGCCTGGGTCCTCCCTAACTGCCCTCCTCTACCAGCCTGCTCCCCCCAACTGTCTTCCTCTTCCAGCCTGGTCCTCCCCAACTGCCCTCCCCTGCAGGCCTGGATCCCCCTCAACTGTCTTCCCTTGCTGGCCATCTTGTGGCAGCCAACTTTGACCACATGGGGGAAGCCATCTTTGACCACATGGGGGAGGCCAT
Organism: Murina feae; assembly: GCA_004026665.1. Lineage (NCBI taxonomy): Eukaryota > Metazoa > Chordata > Mammalia > Chiroptera > Vespertilionidae > Murina > Murina feae. The sequence continues at coordinate 12,759 of PVJC01032940.1, forward strand.
CTTGTTATGGTCAATTTGCATATTACTCTTTTATTAGATGGGATACCTGTGCTTCTTCTTCCCTTTCTATTTCATCTTTTTACGCCAATCCCTTTAGCATTTCTTGCATTGCTAGCTTGGTAGTGATAAACTCCCTTAGCTTTGTTCTGTCTGCAAAGCTTCTGATTTCTCCTTCAATTTTGATTGATAGCCTTGAGTATTCTTAGATTCAGTACCTTGCTTTACATTACTTCATTCCATTTCCTTCTGGCCTAATGTTTTTCTGTTGAGAAGTCATTTGATAATCTGATGGGGGATCCTTTATTGGTAACTGTCTCTCTTTTGCAGCCTTTAATACTCTCTCTTTGTTGTTAACATTTGCCATTGTAATTATAATGTGTTTTGTGTGGGTCTTTTTGTATTCATCTTGTTTGGGACTTTCTGTGCTTGTGTGACTTTTCTTCCCCACATCAGTGAAGTTTTCTGTTATTATTTCTTCATATAGTTTCTCTAATTGTTGCTCCTCTTTTTGTCCTTCTGGTACCCCTATTATACATATGTTATTACATTTCATGTTGTCCAGCTCCCTTGGGCTCTCCTCCTACTTTTGAATTTTTTTCTCTAATTGCTGTCAACACTGGTCTTTTTTCTCTACCTTATCTTCTAATTCACTAATTTGGTCCTGTGCTTCCTCTAGTCTACTGTTGAAAACTTCCATTGTGTTTTTTATTGCAGTTATATCCTTTTGATTTACTTCTGATTCTTGCATAGGTTGTTGTTTTTCTCATTTATCTGGTTTATAAATTGCATGGTGCTTGAGACCACTGCATAGCAGCATTGGAATGAAAGTGCAACAAGGAACTTGGAAGGTCATGGACCTTGGGCATCAGCAGGGCTGACGCCAGCACAGATTGCTCTTGCTGAGATTGCAGGGTCTCAAAGCTATTTCCTGACTTGATAATCTTTGATGTTTACTGAACTTTAGTGATCTCCACTGACTTTTGATACTATCTGCTTACTATGTGCTCTGCCTACATGCTTTGCTAAGGACAAGTATGTAACTAAGTTGAATAAAAACAGGCAAGACTAGGACTTATGGTTCCTCTTCTCCACAAAAGAGGTTTCACCTGGCCCCCATGCTTAACACTTATTTCTTGTGTAGTGTCTTCATTGTGTGTCAGCCCTCCTACAAGTCCTCCTGAACCCACTGTGCAGGTCTTAGCAGTGTGACCTTTACCCTGAATTCTTTTTTCTGACATTTTGCATGCCTCTGTTTCATTTAGTTCCTTTCTTGACAATTCCTTCTTTTCTTTCCTTTGGGGATTATTTTGCTGTCTCCCCATTTTTTCTATCACCAAAAGTCAAAGTGCCAAGTGACGGGAGTGTGACTCACCCATGGCAGGAGTGTTGTGCAACCAAGCTTCACTGAAGAGCTCAGTCACTGAGATGCATGGCTGCTGTGGGTCAGCGGGAGGCACACACACTGAGAGTTAGCCCACTTAGGAGTCACCAGCTTGGGGGAAAGTGATGGGGCCGCTGGGGGTCAGCACCAGCCCCTGCGGGTCCACATGCACCATAAATCAGCATCATGGGCACTTGGTGGCTGGGTGTTGCAGCCTCCACAAGTCAGCAGGGGCCCCTAGTGCACGTGCTGAGAGTCAGCATCCCTGCATGCCTGTGCCATGAATCAGAGTCACAGGTGCTTGGGGACTTGTTGGCTCAGCTGTTGTGGGTCGGCTGGGGGGCCCTGTGTGCACACACTGAGAATCAGAGTCATGGGCACTCTGTGGATGGGTGGTGCAGCTGCCGCAGGTCAGTGGGGGCCTTGTGAACACACTGATATTCAGAGTCCTTGCATGTGTGCACTGAGAATCAAAGTCATGGGTGCTCAGTGTGGCTGCCACAGGTCAGCAGGGCCTCTCACACTTGTGCGCTGAAAATCAGAATCCCTGTACTTGTGCACTGTGAATCAGATTCCCCATGAGCATGCACTGAGAATCAGAGTCACAGGCCTGCTAGGGGGACGGGTTGCACAGCCACCCTGTGTTGGTGGGTGGCCTGCTCATGTTCTAAGGGTCTGTGGGCCCTATGCCACTAAGCAGGCCAGTGGGAGGGGTACAGGCTCTGTGACACACAGGAATCTGTGGCTAGGATGGCTGGAGTCTCAATGTCTGTGGATCTGTAGCTGTGGTAGCAAGTATTTGTCCAGAGTGGCTGTAGGGTCCTGATTTGTGTCTGAGGCCAGTCTGGGTGGTGGTGTGGCTGGGTTCCCAGTCACAGCAGTTCTGCCCTTCAATATGGTGTGATTTCTATGCCAGCACAGTAGCAGCGGTGTTGTGCAGTCTAAGATTGCCTGGTCCGCCATCCCCTGAAAGTCCTGTAGGAACTAATTGTTCCTAACTCACACACCACACATGTCCACACACTCCCCTTCACTCCTTCACTCTCTCACAATCATCCTCACTGCTGTCCTGCTGGTCGCCATCTTCCCCTCTCTTCAGATCTTTATCTTTTATTATACTAATGTGATGTATCACATTTATTGTTGTGTATATGTTGAACCATCCTTAAATCCCAGGAAAAAAAATCTCACTTGATCCTGGTGGCTGGAGTTGGGCTGGCAGCATGCAGGGGTTGTATACCTATTGTCAAGTGTAGCAGTACAGGCCAGTAACAGGAGAAAGGACCAAAGCTGTGTCCATAGTGGCTTTTAACATGTACTTGTGCTGCTGCAGGGGTTCACCATTGGCTTGCACATAACATTGTTGGCTGGTAATGGGATTCTAAGACAGCAGTGTTCATGTTCACAGCTGTGGAGACTAGCAGCAAGCACATATAATGGGAGAGGCCAGTGACCGATGTCATGGATGGATTCAGACCCACTAGCTGCTCTACCATCTAGATTAGAGTTGTATTAGGACTTGCTATCATAGGGAATTTACTATATTTCAGATAAATTAGAGTTTAGGGAATATTATAATTTGAAAGTATTCTCACAAAAGATAATATTTAAAATTTTTAAATGCATAGAAGTTTCTAAAGAAATCTGAAATTCATGCCAATCTACATGAGTTTCTCTAATCCAGGAGAACTTCTAGCCCAGGAGGTGCTTTTGCATGAGTTAGAAATAGGTGGTGTCTTTTGCAATTACTGCTTAGTGAATGGGTCTGTGTAGACTTCAGTCTCCACTTCTACCTTCAAATGGGCACCTTGGAAAATCCAAACATTAAGTAGTTGCTTAAACCCAAATGATTAAAACTGGAATATAAATCTGAAACATCTTGAATCTTTAGATATTTTTCTTGATTTATGTTTTTCAAGCAGCCCTGGGAATTGCAAGATATAAAAACAGGAGATTTTTCTCTTCCTTAGGTACAATTGCTTATCTTCAGGTTTTTCTTAGTAGCTTTTAAAACTCTGGCGGCACTGCCCTGACTAGTGTGGCTCAGTTAGTTAGAGCATCGTCTCATGCACTGAAAGGTTGTGAGTTTGATTCCCAGTCAGGGTACATGCCAAGGTTTTAGGTTCCATCCCCAGTCGGGGTGCATTCAGAAGGCAACTGATGTTTCTCTCTCACATTTAATGTTTCTCTCCCTCTCCCTTCCTCTTGCTATAACATCAATAAAAACATGCCTTCAAAAAAAGGTTTAAGGTTTCATTCTGAGCTGTATTAATTAGTATTTATAGAGCTTCTCAGCTCTACTGAACTTCTCTACCCTGAGGAATGCTGGCCCTCAGAGAATGGAGGTGAACACAAACATGCTAGATTTGGTTCATCAAACTCAAAATAGAAATTGATTTTATAACTATGAAATATTTTTAAAAACTATGAGTCAATAAAACAATGGAATGATTGTATTTTCACCCATGGAGATAAGTTTTTGTTCTTCCATATTTGATTTAATACATAACTGGAATTCACTTCAATGCAAACCTTTTAGAAATATTTTTCTTTCAATGAATTTAAGTACAGTCTTTTATCAAAGCTATTACACAGAAGACATTTTAAATTTTAGGGAATTTTGCAACAGGTGACAATCAGATCAGAATAAAACACATTAGCAGTTATACACATGTTACAGTATTTCACCAGGCGGTATATCAAGTACCAAACTAATGTTTTTTTTTTAAAATAAAACTTCACTCAAGTATTTTCACATGAAAAATTCTAGATACAGATTGGCAGCAGAGTAGTTACATCCTACAGTATGAGTGCTCTTGGAAACCCTTGAGAATTCCCCCATAGAGTAACAGTTATATCTCTTCTTCAAATGTCAATGGCCTACTAAACTATAGCAAGGGAATTAACACATTAAGTAACTAATTAAACAAAAAAAACTGACTTCTATTCATGTCAATGAAATTAAAGTCAGCTTTAATATTAGAGATTTAAATAGAATTTCCCAATGACAATAGATAGTTTTCTCTAAGTTAAATGTAGAAAAATATTTCATCAATCAAGTTATTGCAATCATTTTGGCTATTTCAGGAGTCCTTTGTCTAGCATTTATTTTTTTATGGTGATTTTCTCTGTTTTTAATGCTGCTTTCCTGATGAATTCAATGTACTCCAGATATGTTCTTATTAATAAATTCAGTTATCTGTACCATTCTACTTAACTGTATTCCAATAATTGGGGATGTAGCAATAACATTCCTGATGAGTAGAAAGAATAAATAAGGGCATGGAAGCAGAAATTCAGGTGTTGTTCATGGGGACAAGAAAGGATATGGAATGCCAAATGGTAGGCATGGTTGCATAAAATAGAACATAGGAGGCCCTAGGAATGAGAATGGAAGTCGAAGTGCATCAGGGTAAAGGCTTTCTTGGGTGATACTTGGAAAATGTTAGTCTTAAGAGGACATTGTTGTTGTTTTATGATTGTTGTTTTTTTTGTTTTTGTTTTTGTATCAGCAGAAGTAGAACTAATTACGAACCATTTCAGCTATGAATAGGTACCTGTCTGGCAAGGCCTCTGTTTCCATGGTGATCTCCTTTGCATTATACCCACTCCCAACAAAACAGACAATGGAGAAAAAATTACAGAAAACTTCTTGTTTATTAATTTCAATTTAATCTGATACAATTATGCTAGGTAATTTTATTTAAAATAATGGATATCCATTAACCAAATCGTTTTGTGAATGCCCTGTTTAGAACAGTAAATTTTGATTTATCCATTGCAGTTTGAATTAGACTTAAGTTCTTCATATTTTGGATGTCATATTGGGTAGAGAAGAAGGAAAGCCCTCTATTTTAAAATGTTTTAATTAATTTTATTTGAAGAAAACACTACCTCAATTCAGGCAGATTAATCACATTTCTGAATACTAATATGAGAAATAGTCCACATTTACCAATCCTGATACCAAATTATGCACAATGTTTGCTAATTAGTGCTGTAAGTGAGATTGAAATAAGATTGCATAGAATTGTTGAAGGGACTGCATGATCTTGTTGCAGTAGAAGGCACATAATTTGGCTATGAGCCATGATTTTCTCCCTCAGTCTCTGTGACACTCTAAAGAAGGTACTTAACTTATCAGCTTCTGTTTTCTCACTAGTAAATGAGATGATAAAGCCAGACTCTCAGATGTTTAAAAATGACAGATGAAGAATCTTTAGCTGTAAAATTGAGTGTCAACCTTTTAGTAAAATTTAATTTAAAAAGTTGCTTATTAATATAACATTAGTTCAACCAAAACAAGGAAAAATCACACATAAGTTGATATTCTGTGTTCTGATTTATGGGGAATTGTAAAGGTCAACTTTACCCAGCTCGTTTGCAGCTCAGTAGAACTTACTGCTATTGCTAGAGATAAGGAAGTAGTCATGCTCTAGCCAAAACTTATGAGTCTGTGAGAAATAGAGCAACAAACTTTTTGCGTCACCTTTTGTGGTTTTTGTGAATAAAAGCTTGCTTCTTCATCTGGTCACTGCTGCAGTGTCAGTCCTCACTTTGGTGGGGGCTGGCGCTGCAGCCAGCTGGGCAAGCTTAATAAATCGTCACTTGCTGCTTAAGACCTAATTGGAGTTGGTGGCCTTATTCTCGGGAATGTTGCTCCACAACAGAATCACCTTACCAGATTCTATCAGTGTGTGTGTGTGTGCGCATGTTTGTATTACATCACTTATCTATAAATCTTCTATGTAGTGCTTCCCCCCCCTTTGCTCATTCATTCAATAATTTCTACTTTGTCTTTTTAACATGAAACCATCTTCCCTGAAGTATTACTCAAAGAAAATATGGAATATCATTTTTAGCAGTGCACCTGAGATAAGTAATTTTAACTTCCCTCCAAAAAAAACCTCACAGTAATGAAAATTACTGAATTCACCTTTTAACAGTGGTCTAACAAAGAAATATACTTGTTTATTCTAAGGACTTTATTTTGTGTTGACCATAATGATCTAAATGATTTTTACTCCTTCTACCTTTTATCCAAACTTTCTTTCCACTGCCAAATACTTCTTGTCTCCTCTTTCCCTTATATATTAACTAGGGGCCTGGTGCACAAAAATTTGTGCACTCGGGGTGGAGGGAGTCCCTCAGCCTGGCCTGTGCCCTCTGACAATCTGGGACCCCTCAGTGGATGTCCTATGATGGCCCCAGTCTGCCAGGCGCCTTTTGTGTGTGTGTGTGTGTGTGTATGTGTGTGTGTCACCACTGGGGACCTGCCCCCAGCCGCATCTGAGGCTCGGAGAAGTCCTCCTGTGTGTGTCTACCTGCTGGGGGCCTGCCCCCAGGCACACCGTGGAGGCTTGGAGCAGGCACCCCCTCTATGTTGATCTCTCAGACTCTTGCCCTCCCCAGCATGTTGTTCTCTTTTTTGAGTGTGGCCAGGGCTGGGTGCGGCCTGCCTCCCAAGCTTGCCTACTGCCCATCTTCCTCCAGCCACCAGAA
>PVJC01032941.1:0-19639 GCA_004026665.1 Murina feae
AAAAAGAAAAAATTACAATTTGTGAGTTTTCAGATAATCAAATTGTCTACATGGCATGCAAAACATTGATCAGACATGCTCATTGTAAATGGAAAGAAACACTGTAGGCAGATGTTTCAAAAGGCAAATAAGGGTAAGCAGAGTTTGGAGCTATTAATTTTCATGATTGCTGTCTTTGTTATTTGCTTCATTGTCCTCCACTCTGTTTGGTCTAAAAATACAAAATAACATGAGAGAAAATTGGTTTTGGGGCCAGTTATTTTTTGAAAAGCCATTAGAAAAAATGACAATAAAGCATAGAGTCTAGAAAGTTCCCTTAACCCCCTCAATCTTCACATCTGCCTCACAGTGTGTATATGTGGCTCTACCATGACATGTCCTACTGACAAACTAGTCATGTCATACTAGTCATGAAATTCAAAGACTAAAAGATAAATTCTTGAAAAGGAGGCAATCCCCGGGAAAAAAAACTTCATTTTTTGTGTATTCCAAAGTAGTTTTCCTCTTATAAAATTATTTCTGCATGTTCCTTATTTTCAATGGGCAATATATAACTGTTAGAGAAATAAATGTGAGCAGATTTGGTCAAGTGACTGTGGTGAAGAGAAGGCTTTGCCATCTGTGATGAGTGCATTAGAATAGAATTGCTCTGGGAAAAGGTTATCTGTGTTGTCTGCATTTATGAGGTGACATTTAAATAAAAGTACTGGCTCAGTTTTTATTGATCTCTGTACATTAAAAGGCATCTCAGTGAGGAGTATGGTGTGAATAACAGAATCATGGGCTGTTCGTACAGATGGAAAACCTCATGAGCTCTGTGTGTAAATCCCAGGTGACTGCAAGTTATTTAAGGAAATTTGTATCCTGAGGCTCTCATCGCATTATCTATCTCACAAAAATTCAACACACACATGTTGAGACATTACCATAGTCTCCCAAAAATAAGTTTCTGAAACAGTTTCAGATATGCATACCTTGACTACCTACAGGCTAATCTTAATGAAGAGAATGGGTGCTGTGGTTGCGAACAGGAGGTACAGAGGGAGAGGGGAACGAGGAAACTTACAACTTAGGGTGACTTTTTTGAAGTGTTAAAGTCATCTAATGTTCAAATATAGGATTTCCTTTGCCTGGTGATGGTGCTGGTCTTGGTTACCGATTTTCATTACATACTACCCTGCTAGGACCACATGGGTCTCCAGAATGAAACTAGAATTCATTCGTTAACTGAAGGATATATCTGAGAAATTGTCACCTAGAACTGCTCAAACTCCAAAATGTTAAACACTCTAGGGAGAGTCTCCCACTCCCTGACCCTAATAAGTGCTATTTTCAGATTTGAAACCTGACCTTATTCACTTGAAACTTTTATCTTCCTCAAGGTTTTCCTTCCTTGCCCAGCCTGAACTCAGGTTTTCTGATCTCTGCTATGCTCTTCCTGTGAACTGACAGTTCACCTGCACTAGGATGCTCTCTTTTGCAGTGACCTACATGGCAGGTTCAGGAGGACCTGTAGGAGTGTTGACACACAAAGAAGACACTACACAACAAATAAGTTTTAAGCATGGGGGCCAGGTGGAACCTCTTTTTGAGAAGAAGAACCATGAGTCCTAGTCTTGCCTGTTTTTATTCAACTTGTCACACAATTGCTCTTACTAAAGCATGTAGTCAGAGTACATAGTAAGCAGATAGTATCAAAGGTCAGTAGAGGTCAGTAAATCTCAGTAAACATTTACTCAAAGTTTATCATGTCAGGAAATCGGTTCAAGACCTTGCATTCTCAGCAAGAGCAATCTGCGCTGGCCTTCCAAGTTCCTTATTGCACTTTTCTGCCAGTGCTGCTATGCAGTGGTCTGCTTTAGCAACTTTTAAAATAGAAGTGGACTATTTGCAATGAGGATCACATTTTTAAAATATTAAACTAATACATTTTAACTTTCTTCTTAAATATTATTGCCTTGTAGCCTTCTACCCTTCAAGGCCAAATCTTGAGGTGTAAGTCCCAGGGCAAAACTTTAAGATTAAAGAGCAAACCAGAGAGATTTTTCAAATTTCTTTAGTTTATTAAGATCTGAGATTTGAGATCATTGAGTTGTCTCCCATAAAGACTTTGTCTCTTACTCCAGTGCAGGCTGGACCTTGAGGCTTCCTGCCTTACCGAGAGATGGGACATCAAGCAGGGGAAGTAAAAGAGAAGCCTAGTCCAGCCTGTCCCAGAGTATTACAGGAAGAAGGGAGACACATAAAGAGAAATAATGGGGTAGAGGTAGAGTCAGCCATGGATATTCCATTCACACTCTTCAGATTTCTGCCTAGAGAAAAAGAATGTTAAATATTGGGGGTGGGGGTGGGGGGTGGGAATCTGAAAGCAAAGGATTTTGTTCTGATTCATGTTTGGACTCCTGGAAGACCTCATCTCACACACTATCCATGCTTACCTCCCCCAAACCTGGGTGAGAGAGGTTGGGGAGAGCACCCATAGTTGAGAGCCACTGCTTTAGACTGTCATCAAGCCAAGAGACAGACTGGACAAGTCACACCTGTTGCCCACTTCAGCCACAAGGGCTAGCAGTATGAGCAGTAGCCAGACAGACAAGGGATATCACCATGGAGACAGAGAAACCAGAAGATTTCAGGACCACATATTCCAGTCACTAGAGATCATATAAGCCACACACCTGCCCATCCCTCCCAGATGCCATGTTGGAAAGGAGAAGATGGTAACTAAGATGGCTTTCAGCCTGACTACATCTTATGTAAATTAGGCCAAAGAGAAATTCAAACTTGCAATTAAAGAATATTTACAAAATAATCTATATAATAAAAGGTTAATATGCAAATTGACCCTAAGAGCAGAACAACTGGAATGACTGGTCACTATGACACACAATGGCCACCAGGGGGCAGATGCTCAATGCAGGAGATGCTCCCTGGTGGTCAGTGCACTCCCACAGGGGAACCTCTGCTCAGCCACAAGCCAGGCTGCCAGCTGCCAGCACAGCGGTGGTGGCGGGAGCCTCTCCCGCCTCCTCAGCAGTGCTAAGGATGTCTGACTGCAGCTTAGGCCTGCTCCTGGCTGGCAAGTGGACATCCCCTGAGGGCTTCTGGGCTGCCAGAGGGATGTCTGACTGCCAGTTTAGGCCTGATCCCCTGGGGAGCCAGCCTAAGCCAACAGGTGGACATCCCCTGAGGGGTCCCAGACTGCCAGAGGGCATAGGCCGGGCTGAGGGACCCCTCCTCCCCCCGAGTGCAGAAATTCTTGTGCACTGGGCCTCTAGTCCTGAAGTAAAAGCACTTGTTTTATTTTTGTTTCATTCACCTTTAACTGGGCAACAGCAAGTAACCTGTAAAAGTATACAGAGCAGCTTTACATGAAATTGTCAACATTTTCTCTGCGTACCTGGCCCTTAGATTCCCTTTTTACCATTTATCACATCCACCCTGATTCTCCACATTCTTCCCTATAACATCAGTGTCTACCTAAATATTAGAAGTTTTTAGAGGATAAGAACTGTGTCTTAGTATCTGTTCTCCCACCCTGATCTATTACACAAGTGGACATAAAGTAGACACTCAAATGATGAATCCACTCATCAAATGTATTAAGTGAATTCTAGCACCAATGTACTAAATGCAAAGACATAAAAGAAATGTGAAACATGGTCCTGATTTTCAGGTACTTACAAATTAATTGAGAAGAAAAGGCACATGACATAAATTACTAAATACAGCACCATTTGATTGAAATATAAAAAAAAATAAGATATTTTGGAAGTTCAGAAAAACAAGTAAAATAAAAAGGGAAAATTTAGAACTTGAACTAGAACTTTTTAAAATTTTGTTTTAAAACAACCAAACTCACACAAAAGTAGACGATAGAGCAAACTTTCTGGTAACGCACATACCCATCACTTAACTTCAACATCAATATGCTCGCCTATTGTTCTCAGTATCCCCCTTGAAATGCACTTTGAAGATGGGCAGCATTTAAAGGCAGCTCCATGTGTCCCATGTGGATATCACTGCTTGCTACTTTTCTGACTTGCCTACCAATCTTTTCCTTGTTCAGGTTACTTACCCTCCTGGCCTCCTTCTTCCAGATATAATAGTCTGAGGTATAGTTTTGCCTCAGGGCCTCTGAATGCTGCCTGGGGACTCCCCACTTCTACCTCCTATTCCATACATACAATGTGCCCCCTTAGTTTGTGTGGATCTTTTGTTCTGATAGATTGTACTCACAGACCTTTGCCAATGATACTTAAAATAGCACCTCCACCACCCTACTCTGCCCTCTTAGCCTGATTTATACTTGTCACTACTTGAATTGTGTTACCTACTTAACTTGTCTTCCATTTGTCATCTGCCTCCCTCCCTAGAAGGTCAGTTTCACAAAGGCTGGTACTATGTCACAGACTAGTATACTGTACAGCAGGCACTTGACAAATAGATGTTAAATGGATAAATAAAAAAATAAACATTGCTCCCTTTGCTAAAAAACAAACGAACACCTTCTGTGGCTCCTTCTTAAATACCAGAGGTGAGAATTGTTGGCCTATTGGCAAATTCAACAAATGAAACATAGACATCTTTCATTTGATCTGCACAAATTTAAATCTGTTGAAAGCACTTGGAAATGGGAGAGATTTCACATTGTCTTAAAATAACTTTTTATAGTAAAATTGAAAAGCTTCTTTAAATTGCTTCTTTAATATCTTGCCAGATCTTGCACTACTCGGGGGCATTACCTCACATGCCAACAATGGAGAATGAGCAGCAACTGTCTGTTCGTATAGGGCATGAGCTGGCTCCTGATGGCCTCCACCTTTCCCTGAAGTCTTCTGCTGTGGAGTGGTGTACTTACCTGTCTCACTCATTTATAATCCCTGCCTGGATCATGTGTGCATTCTAGCTCACAAATCCAACCTCTAGGGCTTTCTTACATTTCTTGGTTCTGAGAATAGGCTGTACATGTCAGCTTTGCCACTTTGATCTTGACTCCAGTTGCCCAAGTATACAAAGAACTGTCTCCTATTTCTGATGCCACAGTGACCCACACCTTTGTGACACCTTCATAATGTGGGCTCAGGTGCTTCTATTGATCTTCAGTTTAGTTTCTCCCCCGAATTTCTATATTTCTAATTCTGGAAGGCCAAGTCCCAGATTATTTCATACCTACTGGTTTTCTTTTTGTAATTGAATACTAGAAACAACAATGTGGTCATTAGGTAAGGAAACAGCAAGCTGTTTATATGTTAACCAGAAGTCCTGCCTTCAAGCACAGCACAGACCAATTTCTATGAATCTTGTCAACCTCCTGTAACCTCCTTTCCCCTCCCAAATTTTCCATTAAATAATCAAATCAGTGAAGTGAAGTTGGCTGGGTAGGAATAAACTACCTACTCAATGACGTCACCCACAGTTTTGAGATTGACTCTTGCGATGAAATCTTTTCTATCCTGCTCTTCCCCATGCAGGAAAAGAAAGCTCATCCTTGGGATTTACAACAGAGTATAATAAACTGTCAGAGGCAGTATATGATTTGAAAAATAGTAATCATTCCAGATGAGCAAATGTTTCTAGTAATTTAAATAGCAGTCATCATCCTTTCAAGAAATTAAAGTTAAAAGCAATGAGAGTGAGAAATTACAGCTTTTTACTGGTAAAAATAGATGAACAAATAAATCCTGCACATGAAACGACAAGGTTCTTTGCGCTTATAGTAATGTCATAAACAACATCTGTAATTGAAATAGGGTGATTTGTCACCAAGCAAAAGCAAGGTGCTGCAGAGACCAAGGTGCAGCACAGCCCTAGTGCCAGGATGGGTGGGGAGATCTGGTGGTCTTGTGTCAACTGGGCAAGTTAACTGGTTCCAAAGAGCAGGGAGCTCATAATTAATAGAAATGGAGGTATTTACAGGGTGACCAAAGAGAGACAGACATACAAAGAGATGGAGAGACACAGAGAAAATATAAAGCTCTAAGCTGATACTTGTTTGGGCCTCTTCTTAAGATGTATTTATTTTCTCCCTGACTTCTGTGGAGGCATCCCACATCCTTCAGACCTATTGGGATCTTCTGTGTGAGATTTAGGACCATGTGTCTATTGTCAGACAGAAAAACAAACAACAGTAATGATGACAGTAACACACTCTTTCAAGGAAGTACTGGGAACACACCTGGTGTGCTATTTCTCATCCTCACAGAGGGGTAAGAGACTCCCCTGGAAACCGGTGAGAGGTTAGTATCAATGGGTTGGCATTTCTCCTGTGGGTGGCATGCATCAGCAGCCACTATCTACAAGTAGCTCGCCTCCTATGACCTATCTCATGCTTCTTATCTTATAGACCAGCTAAGCCACAGTTCTTTAAAGTTTCCCATTTCCCGTGCATTAATCAGAGCCTGTGCTTCCCCAATTAGAATCAAATTTCAGCTTCTTGTCTAATACATCTACACCATTCATAGAACAGATAGATATTTTGATCCTATTTGACCCTTTCTGCCTTCTGGTTCAGAAACTAAAAGATAAATCTTATTAACTAGACTCCAAATCTCCAATATGTAGAACTAAGTCTTCTTTTTCTTTCGAGCAACTGAGAATTCTCTCTTTCTAATACTTATTTTCAGAGTTCTAATTCCCCCTGACTATTCCACAGATGTAAAGCCAGACAGGCTACACTTCTTGTTCAATCACTCATTCAGCCTATGTCAAACCCTGGACTGGATTTCTTACTGGGGTCCAAGATAGGCTGCAAGGGCCCATGAATCTCTTAAATGCAGGAGCACATGTAATTTTTTCTTAGAAAAGGTGACAAAACTTTTCAATGATTTCCAAAGAGTTTCAAAACATAAAAAATGTTCTAATAAGACACTCAGATAAGTAAAGAGCAACTGCAGTTTGGGCTGAGGTTCCCATACTTTATCATCAGTGTCTCATTAATGTTTTCATGTGCTTGTAGGTTAAAATAAAATCTAATTGTTTGATTTATTAAGTAACTAAGTCCAAATAGTTTTAATACAGTAGTCCATGTGATAGCCAACAGCTGTCTCTGTGTTACTCTTAAAATTTTTAAGTAGCCCAGGGTGCCCACTATGAATTTTTCTGGAGCACACAGGGCACCTCAGTGCAGTTTGGGAAGCTCAGATATCTAATCTAATAAAAGAGTAATATGCAAATTGACCCTCATTCTGTTACACCTAAACCATGCCCAACAGCCAAGCCATGCCCAACAGCCAAGCCATGCCCAACAGCCAATCAGAGCGGCTGTATGCAAATTAACCCAGCCAAACAGGAGGCTTCTGTTGCACCAGCGATGGAGGAAACTGTCTGCTTAGGCCGGCTGGGCCTCTGCTAAAGGCAACAATGTTTCAATTATAGAAGATAAATAAACCCCAGAAACATGATTCCAGCCAGCCTCGCTGGAACGTTGGGTCAATGGGAGCTGTGGGCAGCCTGAAAATGGCCCTCAGCCCCTCACCCAGGTGGGCCACACCCCCATGGGGTGAGGGTCCCCATGGGGCGCTTGGCCAGCCTGCAAACAGCCATCAGCCCTCACCCAGGCTGGCCAGGCAAGCCAGCAGGTGGACATCCCCCAAAGGGTCCCAGACTTCGAGAGAGCACAGGCCAGCCTGAGGGACACTCCCCCCCTCCCTAGTGCACAAATTTTTATGCACCGGGCCCCTAGTAGTGTAATAAACATGATGAAAGGAGGAATATTAAGGTGTTAAAGACTTCAGGAAAGTCTGACCAAGACTTGGATGGTAGGGAAGGCCACCTGGAGGATGTGTTACGTAAGGTAAGTGTAGAGGAATAGTCAGAATTAAGAAGACGATGGGCTTGTGGAGGGGAAAGGCATTCCAAGAATAGGAATGAGCCTGGACCTGGAGTGGGGAGGGTTTGATTTGACAGGAATAACAAGTGCAGAGGTGGAAGAACAATATGTGGTGAGAGAAGGCTGCAAGGCAGGTGTGGCCCAGTGAACACAAGACCTTTTAACTGTGCTAAACAATTCAAACCTTTTCTTGTTCAGAGCATCCTCTGAGGTGGTCTACAGAGTGCAGTGATATGATCTGATAGATCATTAGCAAGCTATCCCTGATGGCCAGGCAGAAAATAGATTCAGGGCAGGAAAACTAAAGGCAGCAAGACTAGTTAGTTTGCAAGTACATCAAGTAAAATGTAATAATAGACAGGGCAATGCAAGAGGAATATGGGGAAAGGATGAATGTTCACTCTTCCTCCTTTCTCTCTTTAACCAATTCTATCTGCTGACAATGACAATATAAATTCCCTGGGTGGAGCCTCATGGATGTACTAGGCCTGGGCAAAGGACCTGACATACATTATTGCCAGTTCTTACAACCATGCAAAGCAGTATTTTTATCCTACTTTACTGATTAGGAAATTAAAACGGAGAGAATTTTTTTTAACTAGTCCAGTAAGTTTTAGAAAATCCTGGTGATACCAGGATTTAAACAAGATTTGCTTGATTCCAAAGCTCATTCCCATTCCAATACACTACACTGTCTCTCAAAACTATTCTTTATATACTGATTGAGATCCACTAGAATATAAAATGAATTAAAGCAAGATTTTAGTGTGCTTTGGTCACAATTAGTGCCCAGGATAGTGCCTGGCACATAGCAGACAGTTGATAAATAGCAGGGGGATGAATGAGTGTTTTTCATTCCTCCCTGGTGAACAACTGAGCTTTGAATAGAGAGCATGGTGGGTGCTCAACCAATCCTGACTCCTGACTAAGAATCTTCTTCCAGCTTTTGCTCTTCCCTGAAGATACATTCTTCACCATCCTACCCAAGAGACAGATTTCTAAATGCTCACACCTGAGGTCTGCTATTAGGCCTCTCCCTGGATTCCCCAATCTATTACTATCATAATTTTGTCCAAGTTTTCCCTTTATTATCTCTAGATTAAAAGTTATTTGTTTCCCTAAAGTGTATAACTTAGGATGGGTCAGGATCTTCCAAAAATCATATGTAATGTTATAGACCAATCCTCCTCATAATTTCAAACTACAGTTTCTAATGCCTAAAAGCTAAAGAAAGTGCTGCTTCCTGGTTCAGAAGACTCACTCTGCTGGGGAGGAGAGCAGGGCCAGCCTCTGGAGGGCAGTGTCCTGTGAGTCATTAGCCTTCGTAGACCAGTGACCTGACTCTTCCAGGCCAAGGGAAAATTGGAGTTCATTCATTTGTCAAAGTGTGTGTGTGTATATAACACATGCTACTCTACTACTAAAATAGTTAACTAAATATGCCCTTGCTGATTCTTCAGTCCTATGCAAATCAACAGAGTAGGGCTTGGTTCTATAAATAGAAATAGTATATAATTTACCCTTATTTCATTTAATAATTCAAATTCATTTTAGAGCTTTGTTGCTGCCAACTTCCTGTCCCTTTTCTGACCATATTATCATGTTGTGCTTCTTACAAATAACATGTCAGCATATTATCATAATCTTCTGTTTATTTTAAGGGTTGGGAGGACCAGGTCCACCTGACCATATACTTCTTCTGGATTTGTATGGAGAATCATGTTGCTTTGTATGCAAATTACCTGCTCTCCTTATGATCATTAACTTGACTCTTCTTGCTCCTCAGAAGACTAAGTTATGGGTATTCAAGAGAGTGAAAAAAATTATACTGTGTTTTGGGAATTAAGTTTCTGACTTGGACCCCAGGAGATGAGAATCTGAGGTAGAGTATAGTTCAAAAGACCGGAGGATGTGCGCTAGTAAAAAAATGTAGAGGTCCTGTAGAATAGTCTTCTTATTAAAAACTCAGGTTCTAAGAGGGCAATGTGTTCACACAGCTGGCTAGTAGACATCTGGGAATCTGAAGTCACCCCAGACTAGGCTAAGTATTAAAAATATTTGACAGTTGGTAAGAAATGAGCAATGACAAAGAGTCTGGATGCCATAGATGGCTAGTACCAATGCATGCCATCTGGGTATCATTCATGTAAAGTGCCCCTTGAGAACTTTACATCTTGTCCAGTTTTCCCTGGATGTTAAAAGGGAAATTAAAGAGATTATGGATTTTACCTAGATTGCCTGAGACATGCTTCGAGGCATGTCTTTTTTTTTTTCGTGGTTAGACTGTCTTTTTTGTTCAGTCCCAGCTCCCTGGTATTGAACCAAGACTTCCTCTATTTGTTCTAGTTCTTCCTCATAATTCACCTCCCACATCACTTCATAAATTAAGAATCATGGCACAAAAATCCTAATGGGTTAATGGCATCCTATAACAGAACTCAAACATCAGGATTCCCAACTTAATCTTTTCTGTACCCACACTGTTCTCTGAAAGTGTATTTGATAAAATATTATTTAATTTAGTACAAAAATAAGCAACTTGAGATTCTTCTTTCTTTCAACATTCCATTTCCAGTTTTGTACGCCCTCCTCTAAAGAAGTTTTTCTTTGGAAAAGATAAAGTTATTACACATGTCAAGTGCCCGTCTAGAAGAAGTTGCTGGGCTAAAGAAGGGTAATTGTTGTCACCCGCAGACCTGTGGCTCCAGTACCAGTGAGTCATCAGCGGATGCTTCCCTCAGTATGACAGCTTCCTTTGCTCAAGGGTTTCTCCAGGGAACCTATAGTGGTACTTGAAAAGCAAATAATTAAGAGCAATAAATAGCACAATTCCCTAGAGAAATATAAATTATTCATAATAATAACTGTGCAGGCTGGCTGGAGAATGCGGTGTTTTTATTATGTGCAATCATATTCTGAATCTGCTCAAATATGTCTAAAATTGTTGGTTGAAAAGACTGTTATTCCCTCAAAACAAATTGAGTCAGTCTTCAGTGATTTCTTAAGAGACCAAAGTATCAAGTGTGGCACCGGTTTGGTCACTTGCTCTCTTGCACAGTATGGTTCTCAAATATTTCTATCTGACTATACTACCCAGATCCTACATCGCTGATGGTCATTCTTCAGGCTCAACAACATATTTTATTGTTGGGAAGAACAGTGTGGCTCAGAGGAATGAATTAAATGGCAGAACTCAAAGAGATCTGGATGATAACTTAGTTACTAGTTGAATCCCCTTTAGCAAGTAACAACTTGCTGAACTTCAGTTTCATCATTTATAATTCTGAAACTAACTGATTCTATATCACAGAGCATTGTGAGACTCAAAGGAGATAATGTGTATATGTTTTTAAACAACAAATTACTAAATAAGTAGTTAGTAAATTATATCATTACGTCTGCTCATATCCATTGTGTTCTACAAATTATATTACTGTTGGAACTTAATTTTTCTCATCTTTGAAATCCTCTTGAAAAAGTCTCCTCAGAGATTACTAGTAGTTTAATAATCTCTGAAGAGTTTTGGTAAACATAGATCTCCTCTAGTCTTGATGGGATAATGGCCTGCATTTGGAATGCAGGTAAACATAAACTTTGGTAGACTTGAGAGGACAGTCATAAAGAAAAAGTATGGGTGGTTTTCCAATCATTTTTGGTTTAGACTAAAACAATAAAAACTACTTTTTCTATATGTCCTGGGGACTGGCTCCCTCATTCTAGTCTGTGCTTGAAATGATATACCTCTTCCTCTATTATATTGTTTGGGGACTTATTAGCTTTTCTGATCTAGTTACCATGCAAAACAAGTGCTCTTTTACAAATAGTTCCTGTAACAATAGTTGGACCTGGGTACATCTTATTTTCCCCTTTACATGGGGTCAGGTCTGAACTTCAAGTTTTCAAGATCTTATTTTCCCCTTTACACCTATCACCTTATCTTCTAATATCTGTGTTTCATTTAAGGTTCTCTCTTTCTCTTCTTGCTCATCATCCTTTTGAAATTTTATTTCATTTCTTCCATTCCTTTTACTACATTACTAGGACTAAATAGGATGTTTTTTCTATTTGAAAAACTATTTTCAGATTACTTCAACTCCTTATAGGTAAATCTGATCCTGGGAAATAGAGTATGTCTAAAAAGAACTTTTTTCATTATCTTCTTAGCTTCTGTGTCTGCAATAACTTTATTAATTCATTTATATCTATTGAAAAAATATGCCATATTTATATAATAAGAACTTCAAAACATTTTTGTTATTTCGTTAATAAAATCTACCACATTTCTTTGATTGGATCCAGAGTGTGGCTCTTTGAAAACTAAAGCCAAGGATATGAACTTTGCTATTAAGAAATCCGGAGTGAGTCTAAAAGAATGTGGTGGGAATAACGAAACTTATGAATAAGTCACATTCATCCCAAATTGGCCTAGAGCTTCCCTCTTTTCTTGGTTTGAAGTGAAAAATGGAATTTAAACAGTCAGTCCAGAGAGGCTTACTTAGCCCTGGCAGGTAAAACTGAAATCTCACACCCCATGTGTGCTCTGCAAAACATACAAAACGTAGATCCTTGACATTTAGGCTCCCACATATCAACCTGGCTGGGAAACACTGTTGATAACAACAAATATTGTTTGTCCAACCAACACCGGAAAGATCTAATCTCATCTCAGCTTTCTTGCAATACCAAGTCGAACTATAACACCTATACTTTAAAATCTAACTCACTTGTCCCAGTCACATAAGTTAAAAGCCCATCTCCCCAATCCCCAACTCTACCCACAATTATAAAAAGAAACAGTATAACACAATACAGCCACCTGCAGCTGCCAACCTTAACACAACAAAAAAAGTGGCCTGACCCATTCCAAAGTCTCAATCTAAAGTGTTCCTCTTCACCTCAAATTCCACTCCTTCTTCATTTCTCAAAATCCTCAGCCCATGTACCAGATGTTGGGATCTGAGAAGGGTCATTTAAGGACACCTCTGTTCCCCATGCCCTTACAAAGGAAAGAGTGAGCCTGTTCCTGAAATTCAATCAGCTTGGAGGAGCAGAGCAGAATGTGTGCTCTCTGCAGTTGGACACACTGAAACAAGAAAGGGAAAACGAAGGACTGAGCCAGGGGACACACTCAGATTCTTCCCTCATACTCTCTAATCAGAAAAGGCTATTCTCTTGGCATGAGTAGGACAGAATAAAGGGCATTAAGGGAAATACCACTTACTGGAAATATCACTCTTCATGGAAAACAGAAAAGGATAGATAAGTATTCTTCCAAATTTGATCATGAATTAAGGTAGCACTTACCTGAACTATTTCGTGATTTTTCTCTAGGCACAGAAGAAACAGAAGGTCAGTTTCATACAAGATTTTTATTTTCTTAGGAACCATGGAACAGGGAGAAGTTGGTTTTAGCTGTTATATTTTGGTTGTGATACCTAGATGACACAAAATTAAATGCAGGTTAATGGCTGTATTACCATCATAATCAATCAAAGGTGATCCTCAAAGGTGACTTAACAATTGCAAAACTATTCAAATATTGGGTGCTGTTAAATAAATAGTAATGAATAATTATTTTCTTTATTATGAATTATTTATGACATTTGAAATAACATAAATTTAGTGATTGCAATAATGCAATATAACATAAAATTTTAAAGATGATACAATTTGTAATATTTAACTTGAAAATTATTTTGTATTTTGTCAATGAGGAACTAGATTAGCCTGGATGGGAGTTTGTGTTTACTGGAGAGTGTGTAATAGAAAATCACTGCCAAAGAATTTAAACAGAATTGTGACTCCAAGGACATTTTCTCATTAAGAAAAAGCCTTTGTGGGTTACTCTCCTGAGAACTGCAGAATATTACTTGATATAGATCTCTGGCCAAAAGAACACCAATTGATAACCTCAAGAGAGTCTATCAAAGCTGAGATTGTAAAACATTAACACAGACCCAGATCTTTAAGAAAACTACTCTTGAATTCTGGACAAATGAAACTCCACAAGGGTATTCCATCAAAACTAC
Organism: Murina feae; assembly: GCA_004026665.1. Taxonomy (NCBI): domain Eukaryota; kingdom Metazoa; phylum Chordata; class Mammalia; order Chiroptera; family Vespertilionidae; genus Murina; species Murina feae. The sequence goes on from PVJC01032941.1 coordinate 13,861, forward strand.
AGATGAATTTCATTCTCTTTCTACTAGATCTGATCCCTTGGGTTTTTTCTCTACTCAGTGCTAACTCTGGTAGCTTACAACTGAACCATGTGCCTATCTCTAGTTGGCGATACAACTTTTTGACAATTGTATTAAAAATAGGAACATCTCACAGCCAAAATGTTAACTTGTTTAATTTTGATAGAGTGTCTTCTTAATAGGCAGCTGTCAATGATTTTTGAGCTATACCTCTGGAGTATTATCAGAGCAATAAAAGAAGAAACACTTTTTATCTGGGTATCACATTTTCACAAGTGGAGGCTTTCTTACTAAAAATAGAATAGAAACAGTCTTGTAAGTAAGAAGCTTTGAGAGGTTAAATTGTGCATCATCCATAAGAAATGGGTGTTATGTACAGCACAGGTATTAGGATGCAGAGTTGCGATAAGTTCTATAGTTGTGTGCTGCCCACTCTAAGTGTAGGCTGGGTTAACCCAACGTAGTTTTTCCAACAACAAATCATTTTCAAACTTTGTTATTTAGTCCTACAGATCTCTGATAAGAATGTACTCTGAAGGGTAAAGGAAGAAAACTTAAACATTCCTTTTGGCTCATACAGTGTGTGTGTGTGTGTATATATATATATATATATACACTAGAGGCCCAATGCATGAAAATTCATGCACTGGAGGGGTGGTCCCTCAGCCCAGTCTGTCCCCTCTCACAGTTCAGGAGCCCTCAGGGGCAGGAGGCGACCTGGCAATTAGGGGAAAGCGACACCCCATCACACCTCTGCTGCTGCCACTGCCAGCAGCGTAAACCTCAGCTGGCCTTGGTTACCTGAGCCTCAGGTGGCCCTGAGCAGCTGGGCAGCTGACATCTGAAGCTTGCCTGCACCTTGGGCCGGCCCTGGGAGGCTGGGGGGCTGAGGGGACTGGGGAACTCCAGAGGCAGGTGTGCAGAGCAGCCACGCGCCTGCCACCCCAATGGGGCTGGGGGGACTGGGTGATGCCATCTTGTGGCTGTGGGTGTCCGCCATCTTTGAGGGCATGCAGTCAATTAGCATATTCCCTCCTTATTAACTGTGGGCACTGCCATCTTTGAGGGAGGGGCAGTCAATTAGCATATTCCCTCCTTATTGGCTGTGGGCGAAACCATCTTTGAGGGTAGGGCAATCAATTAGCATATTCTTTCCTTATTGGCTGTGGGTGCCACCATCTTTGAGGGCAGGGAAGTCAATTAGCATATTCCCTCCTTATTGGCTGTGGGTGCCACCATCTTTGAAGGCAGGGCAGTCAGTTAGCATATTCCCTCCTTATTGGCTATGGGCACCGCCATCTTTGCAATGGCATGAGGGTCAATTAGCATATTCCCTCTTTATTTGATAGGATATGAATCCATAGAGAAAATGTTATTTTCTCAGCTTAAGCTCTATGAAGTTATTCAATATGCTTCCTTTATTGAAGAGAAGCAGCAAATTCTCAATGCCTTGCATTGTGTCCTTTTTTACAGGTAACAAGTCCACCCAGGCAAAGAATTACCTCTTTTCAAATAAGAACAAAAAGAAGAACTTAAAATTTTGAGGCGCATGGGGAAATGGATGAAAACTGAAACTGCTGGTATATGTAGGGAGGACAGGATTATCACTTGATAACTCCCTTCCTTTCTATGCATTTAATCCAGCCCAGACTTGCATATCAGAACACTCTCCTTTTTCAGTAGAGGAGTAGACAGTTTAAAAATAATGTCAAACTCAGACAAGTATATTATAAAACAAGGGGAAAACAAGAAGAGAAAAAACACACTAGTTCACTGTTTTCCTTAGTCTACAATATCTACCCACCCAACCACCTTTTCTATTTCTGAGCAAATCTGCTTTATCAGGTCTTCACCAGCAATAAATTGATAAAGATTTTTAGGCAGTTTTCTGCATGGCAAGCCTTCCCCACAGAATAACAGGTGCTCATCTGCCCATCTATGCCCATAACCTCTCCTACCACCAGGTGTGAGACTGTTTTCCACCCACTACCAGTGCCCCCAAGGAGAACAAAAAGCCCAGAGGCTTTGTGGATCCCTGGGGAACTCAGGCTTAACATACAAGTGACCTCCAATTTTACAAGGTCTTTCAGAGTAACTACAAAATGGATTAAATGGACTTTTGAGGCCTCATCTGGAAGACTACGAGTTACAGCCTTTGAGTGCAATAAATATTTAGAATAGAGCTCTTTCATGTATTGGCCATCACCTGCATCTGTGTTATTTCTGCAAATTTGCGTCTGTGGAAGAGGCTGTAGATGAACTAGGAAGGAACCAACTGAGTCAAGTAAAATATGTGTAAATAAAGTTGTTACATATTAATATTAAAACATAATGAACTAGAGATGATCAGGAATACTTTGCATTCCCTGAAAAATATTTGATGCTAGCCTAAGGTAAAATAGTTTGAATGCTGAAATATCCGCATTTAGACTTTTCCTTTTTTTTTTCTAATCTATTTTTTACTATCTTTGTTCCTCACCAGCAGGTCTTTAATGATTCTGAAAAAAATATGACCTCTCTCCAATATATAAATATTAAGCAACTTTGGGTTTTATACAATGTGATGCCAATTTTACAAATTGTTGCTTATCATGAATAGAAGAGAGACTGGGTCCTTAAGGAAATGCACATATCAAGGCCCCCATCCCACTACACAGTTTACTCTGCTGCATCTGATGCTACTGCCCACCATCAATCCCTTCCTGAATTTCTTCAGTCTTGGTGCTCCAAAGTCTTGACCCTTGAGTGGCCAGGCCAGTTCCTTCCCCTTGGTTCCCCAGAGTGTAAGCAGAGAAGTGACAATTAATGCAGTACGACTTCAGGCACACCAGAAAATCACCCTGGAAGCCATCTTCCTAGATTCCTTTTCCTAGATTCATGCTCCTGACCTAGCTAACCACTCTAGAGAAGCTCTTTACTTAAATTTAAAAGATATACAGCAGCACAGGTTTAATTTATGAAACATGCACCAAAACAGCAAAGGTGGTGTAAACCCTCCCCCATTATTATTTTATCCTCCCCAAAATACACACAAACCTCTCCTGAGCACCATTTCCTGCTGCTCACCCCTCCTCCTCCACTGTAAGTTGTGGTGTTTCATCTTCAGTCTCTGCCCAACTCACCACAAATAAATATTCTACTCCAGAAAGGATTCTAACCCCTGATCTGCGATACACTTTCAGGTTCTAATCTAGAAGTTTCTTTTTCACTCAAAAGTATCAAAAGATTATGTGGGTGAATGAGAATGATCTTGATAAATGTGTGCAAGATAACTATTAGTTGTGTTAAGACAACATCTCAAGACATCAAACAGCATCTGTGTTTCAATTCTTTTTCTTAATTCACCAATCCTTGCCTCCCATTCAGACAGAAAACTACAGGCGAGCATTTGCTCAAAGGCTAGTGTATTTCATTCAACTGTGCTATTATTATCCTAATATATAAAGATCCAGGTGCTGTCACAACCGAACAGACAATCAGTCACCATTTGCACAACTGACCCTTATTTTGCAAACATGAAGACAGTTTATAATGGTGATCAAACTTAAAACAGTTTTCTATAATATCATGGAGCACCTCTCAATCCCTCCACCCTGCCCCCAGCCCTCGAGCCACTCACCATGAGTGGGGATTGGGGACTGCTGAGCAGTGGTGGTGGCAACAGGCAGCTTTGAGGGGCAGCAGTGAGCTTAGTGAAGCAGTGGCAGGGCAGAGGAAGTTTCACGGTGCGTCCAGCAGGAAGTTTTGCAGAGCAGTCTAGGGGTGGGGAAGCCTTGGAGAGAAGTCACAGGATGGGGGTAATTTTGTGTAGCAGTCTTGGGGCAGGGGGAGCCTTGTGGAGCAGTCTCGGGGCTGGGGGAGCCTCGCAGAGCAGTGGCAGGATGGGGGGAGCCTCGCAGAGTAGTCAAGGGGCTGAAGAGCTTCACATAGCATTGCAGGGTGGCAGAGGCCAGTGATGGAGACCAGCCTAGGCCTAGGGACCCTAACCACACAGGATTTGTGTGCACTGGGCCTCTAGTATATTAATAATAGGATAGGTTGTCCATTCCCCAGGCACTAAAAGTGAAGGAAAGGGAAATGAGGAAGGGAAGGATAAGAAGCAATACAAGGTGATGGTTTACCATATTAGCCACTGCTTCATAATAAGTTATCACAAGATACAGGCATTTCTGTTCAGCCATGCAAGAAGACTTCAGACAGGCTATGCAAAGAAGTCAAAACTCAGGACTGTCTATAACCGGAAGGAAGGAAACAGCAGTGGTATGCCCTTGAATTCCTACAGAGATTTCCCCCCCTCACTCTAGATGCATGTATCTAACAAGCCATAGGGAATTCCTGCTGGGATCTGCTATTTGTCGGAGCTCTCCTGTCCAATATCTCCTATTGGTCAAGATTCTTACTATGAAGAATTAACTCCCCCATACTTATATTTGCAACATCCAGCCTTTCACTTTGGTCTCCTCTCACAAATTAGATTCCACTCTCTGAAGTGTGCTGTATATAGTGCTAAGTATTAGTTTGGAGGTGGCCAAATCTGTGGCTACATAACAGGTGTCAAATAATTTGTCTATTTATGCTAGTAAAGACATGACATCTAGAGAAGCAACTATGATTCAAGCCACTAGCTAATTAAACTTGCTAATCCTGTATCTTGCTAATCCTGTATCTTTTGCATAGGTCAAATAATTGGGTAAAATTAGAATATGATGGCAATCACCACCATATTTGCAATTTTGATATGGGAGGGAGGGGAAAGGGAACTTTAGGAATTACCATTCAGCCTTTGCTACCATGATATCTTAAGCCACAAATAGAAATTCTTCAAGCTGATGAGCATAATTATTTATTGTATACCCAGGAACTGGAGAAATAACCACAGGATAGTTTGATGGACCACTTCAGTCTGCGTTAGGAAGCTTCTCATTTTACAGATGAGAAAACTGAGTGAAACAGCTAGTGGCAGTAAGGATGAGGGCCTATGTTAGAGCCTTCCAGGACAGTGCTGTAAAAAACCATCCCAAAGTGATTTCTGTAAAGTAAACTAGCCCTTCCTTCAGAGTACTTTATGAGCTGTGTTGTGTTTCTGACTATTTCAAAGTCTTTGTCCTGTCCCTGAGAAATAAATTCTGTTCACAGCTATGGCTCATGGATACTAAAAGAGTTCAGAACAGAATATCCTATCATTTATTATGTACTTGAAAAACAACATTGTCACTGAAGTCATCTGTGATTTGTTTAGACTGCATCTCTCTTGAGCTTCTGGAGTTAATGCATTCTTCTTTGCCACTGCTCTGCTTTAACACAGTCATTCCAGTCATCACAGGGACAATTCAATGTGATCTACCTTCCACTATGCTTTTGATGCAACTAATACATCATCAGATTTTGAACGTCAAGTGTTTGATGGTGCATGTCAAAACTTAAATTAAGCCCATTTTCTGGGCTGAATGCCATTTTGAGCTTGTGAAAAGGCAACATATTCTGTTCTTTATTGTGGTGTGCTTTAGGCATTTTGAGAGCCTTTTTCCTTTCTTTTATTGGCTTAAATCATCTTTATAATTTCAATTAAATATTATCATGTGTCCATAGATTTTTAGATCTACATTGAGTTTCCATTCCAATAAATCCATACCAACAAAATAGATGAGAGGCTGAAAAGCAAGAGCCACAATCACCAAGGTTTGTGTCTGGAGCAAAGAGCAGCTCCTGAGGCATAAAGGAGATGTCAGGATGACAAAGATTCATTCTCCATGCAGGAAGC
>PVJC01032942.1:0-19639 GCA_004026665.1 Murina feae
TTTCTCCCTATAGTCCTGTGAGTAGTTGTTTTATATGTTTCAGTGGTCCTTGGTTGGGTGCATATCTATATTATAAAAGGCCTGTGGCCATAATGCCATTACGACCACATGATCGGTCACCCAGAGGTGCATTGATGGGTGTCATGGAGTGGCAGGTCTGGGGTCTTGCCTTGTGTGGTGGGTCTGGGGTCTGGGGTCCCGCCTCATGTGGCAGGTCTGGTGTCCTATCTCGCACAGCAGATCTGGGGCCTGGTCCTGCCTCACACTGTGGGTCTGGAGTCTGGGGTCTCACCTCTTGTGACAGATCTGTGGTCCTGACTTGTATGGCGGGTCTAGGGTCTAGGGTCCCACCTTATGTGGTAGGTCTGGGGTCTTGCACGATTTTGGCTCACATAGCATGGCCCATAGGCTCCAATTGAAGCAAAGCTGTTGGCTGGCAGGCAGGCAGGATGGTGGGTGGGTGGGCATGGTGAGGCACGTGGGTGAGTGGGGCAGCAAGTGCAGCAGGGCACACATGGGTGGGGCTGCATGATTTTATGTGCTGGGCTTCTATTATGTTAAGAAATGTCATTTTTTCTTCATGTAGTGTTTCCTTTATCATTATAAAGTGTCCACCTTTGTCTCTTGTTATCTTGAAATCAATTTTGTCACATATACATATGGCTATAACTGCTTTTCTGTAGATTTTATTTGCTTGGAGAATCATTTTCCACCCTTTTACTTTGAACCTACTTTTGTCTTTGCAGCTTAGATGTGTCTCTTATAGGCATCATATGGTTGGATTTTGTTTTATTTATCCATTCTACTGTTCTGTGCCTCTTTCTTGGTGAATTTATACCATTTATTTTACCTTTAGGGTAATTACTGATGTATAAGAATGTCAAATAACCATTTTATCTTTTGTTTTCTGGTAGTTTTGTTCCCCCATTGGTTCTTTTCCTTTGTGTTTTGTCTGTGTGTTTTTGTTTGGTGGTATTCCATATTTCTTTTCTCTGTTTCCAAATTTTTCAAAGCTCTGTCCTGTTTTGGGAATTTTGTGTGTGGTTACCATTAGATTTCTAAAAAAATAAAGTTTCATATATACCTTAGTTTGTTTTTTTTAAGTGCATCTCATCTTCATATTTCTATGCCAGCTTAGACTTTTACTCCCTCCCCTTTTGCATTTTTGTTCTCACAAATTATGCCTGTTTATGCTGTAAGTTTTTGGTGATCTTACTCATAGTGTTGTGATCTTATGTTCTTTGTTTCAGGTAGAATAAAGCCCTCGCGCATTTCCTGCAATGGATGTTTCCTGGTGATAAAATTCCTCAATTTCTGTATGTCTGGAACATCTTTATTTCTCCTTCATATTCAAAGTATAATTTTGCTGGATATAGTATTGTGGCTTGTAATTTCTCTCTTTCTGACTTGTGCCTATTGGCTCCCATTCTCTTCTGGCTTGTATACTTTCTGCTGAGAAATCTGATGAAATTCTGATGGGTTTTTCTTTGTAAGTTCCTTCCTTCTTTTCCCTGACTGCTTTGAGAATTTTTCATTGGTCAATAATTTTTTGACAGTTTTAATATGAAGAGCGTTGGAGAGGACCTCTTTGGATTGAGGTAACTAGGTGCTGTATTTGCTTCTTGGATTAAAGGAGCTAGTTCTTTCCATAGGTTTTGGAAGTTATCATCCACTATTTGTTTGAATAGACTCTCTGTCATTGCCAACTCCCTCTCTTCCTCTACTGAAATGCCTATTATTCTAATGTTGCTTTTTTCTGATGGTGTCAGATAGTTTTTGTAGATCTCTTTCATTTTTCTTTATGCTCAGGTCTCTCTTTTCTTCCCTTTCCGTCATTTATGGATTCTTCTCTTCAATATCACTAATTATTTCCTCCATCTGGTTGGCTCTGTTTTATATGTTCAGTAGTTCACTCTTAAACTCATTAATTAATGCCTCATTTCCAGGATCTCTCATTGGTTCTTTTTTAAAGTTTCAATCTCATTGGTAAAGTACTTGTTTTGTTCATTGATTTGTTTTCTGAGTGCATTGAATTCCTGTCTATTTCCTCACATCCAATTGAGTATTTTCTGAACTGCAATCTTGAAATCTGGCATTTATGTCACATATTTCCATGTGTCCCAGCTTGCTTTTGGGAGATTTTTCATTTTCTTTCTGATCATCCTTTTTTACCATGATTATTCATGGTCTTTGCTGTTCTCTTTGCCTAGACATTTATATCTGTCCATATTAATGGTGGACAATAGCTTCCTCTGAAGAGACTTTTCTACTATTTTCTAGTAGATTGTGCTGAATTGCAAGAATTTTTAGCTTTGTGATCTCCTAGTCCTGACCCAGGGCTTCCTTAAGACTGTACAGTTGCACAGCTTGGAGGGTGGGGTTTGTTTTGTCCTCAACATAATGGCAAACTCTGATCTCTCTGGGTCCTGCTCCAAGCACTCCACCTGGGGATCATCACAGAGAAAAACAGCAGTTTTACTGAAATAGATCTTGGTTTACAGATAATGTGATTCTTGACCCAAATCCAAGAGCAAGGGGAGGAGAATTTGGGGAATCCAAGTGGCCACAGTGCTCTGTGATTCTATTTATTTGTCAGAAACACCACTGCCCTGCCCAACATTAGAGGGTTACAGAACGGAACCTAGTGCTCTGTTGGGCATCTACTCACTGCTCTGCCTGTTGGACTGCACCCTGCAATTTTCTGTTCCTCCAGGCCACAGGCAGTGCCTGCACCTGCTGGGTTCCTCCCCTCTCCAGGATGCACTGCCAGTTCCCAGCTGCAGGGCTGTATCTGTGCTTTCCTCCCTTCTCTTATCCCAGTTTATTCCCAGTTGCCTACCTTTAGATGTTTCTATGTGCAAGTCTCTCAAGCATGCCTCTGTAATGAGCAGAGAATTCTTTGTTGAATTACAATTGGTTTACTTGTAATTTTACTGGGAAAGACCAAGGGGATCTCTCACACTTCCATTTCTCTTATGTCCACAATTTTCATTTATATTTACATAAACATTCCAGTCTTTTTTATTTAAACTAAGATCAAGGAATATAAACTGTTTACATATAAAAATGATGGAGCCCAGCCGGTGTTGCTCAATGGTTGAGTATCAACCTATAGATCAGGTCTCCCTTCCATTCCCAGTAAGGACACATGCCTGGGTTGCTGGTTCGATGTCCAGTAGGGGGTGTGCATGAGGCAGTCAATCAATGATTCTCTCTAATCATTGATGTTTCTAACTCTCCCTCTCTCTTCCTCTCTGAATACAATAAAAATGAAAAAAGAATGATGGAAAATAAAAATTGCCAGTTTCTCTAGGTATAAGGAAAAGGAAGAGTAGAGAAGTATTGCAAAAAAAAATTACAAGGGGTTACAAGACACCAAAAGAGGCATGCAACGGATATGAAAGGAAACTCATATGTACTATGACAATTGAGTGGCAATTTAGGGGATTAACACTAATATCTTCCACAAAAAAATAAAAATAGCCTTCTAAAACATGTTCCATAAGCCAGATGTAACAATGATTTAATCAGTAAATAGTGGCTCTCTGCATATGCCTTAGAATTTGAGATATTTTCTTTTGAAAAAAATTTCAACACCAATAATAGAACTAGAAAATAAAAAAAAACTTACCTATGATTATGGATAGTACGTAAAATGCATAGAGCAATGTGTAAAACAGACAACAAAAAATGGGTTTTTCTAAGAAAAATTTATTAGTTTAAGAGTTGCATTTAAAAAATTCTTTATAAGACTTAATAAAAATTTGCATGTTTCTATTTTCATGTTCTCTCAAAATTTCGTGAAATATCTGTACAAAAACATTCCCTTATTAAGAAATGTAATTTGTCCTAACACATGACAAAGAACCAATTGAAATTAAATAACATCTTAGATTCTTTAAATTTAATTTTCTATAAGAACTGCTCTATCATTCATCCATTTTCCCCTTTCTCTTCCTCCTCTACATTCTCCAACCTAGAATAGGGGAGAATATATTTTACCTATTAGCACATACTTAACAGGTAAAATAAATGAGAAACAAAAACTTACTAAATGTCATCCACACATTTACTGGTTCCAGGTAGTTTTACTTAAAGCGGTAGCATATCATAGCAATTATCTTGAACTATAAGATGTGTGGATGAGTTTGGAACAGCACAGATGGATATTGAGGGTTATACTAAATGAAATAAGTCAGGTAGTAAAGGACAAGACCTTATGATTTCATTCATAACTGAAATATTAAAAAATGAACAAACAAAACAAGAAGTTCATACATACAAACAACAGATTAGTTGTTACCAGAAGGAAAGTGGGTGGAGGGGTAAATGGGTAAAGGGGTTTAATTATATTGTGACAGATGGAATCTAAACTTTTGATGGTGAGAATGCTATAATGTATACCAATATCAAATTATAATGTTGCATACCTGAAACTTATGTTATTAACCAATTTTGCCCCAATAAAAATAATCCCATACTAGTAAAACAAATGAATTTAGTTAACCAGCAAAGTTAATATATTACAATTTACTCTTCAGTTTTTGCTCATATTAAAGTTAGTGACACATTTTCTAGTGAACTTACATTCCAGTCAATATTTGCAAAAAAATGATGTCTTTTGATTTCCTCAACTCCTTCTGAACCTATAAAAACAGAAAGACTTTTTTACTGGTGTAATTTTTAAAAATCTTTATGCCTGGCTTTTAAGCTGGGATCTATAAAGAGCAGTACACACATTTTACTGATTCCTTGTAGTGAAATGTCTAAGACATCTCATATGATCTTTTATTATAATTGCTTCTTTCAATTTAATAGGAAAAAAAGTGAAGCACATAGAACAAAATGAAATATTGAAATGTCTTCCAAATCGAATGAAAATCATGTTTAATACAACTTTGAATTTAAATACATTTTCTTCATAGTTGAACCTATGACCTCATATCTACAGGTCAAAATAAAAGTACAACATAAAGTGACATTAAAATTTTTAACATAAGGTCATAAATATGATAGATGAAAGGATTACATCTGGATCCAGGGTAAGGCAACCTGAAAGTGGCCAAGTAATAAGTTATGGGAACATAATATTTACATTAATAATATTGGAAGGACAAAATCTATACAAATTCTGTGAACTATTTCAAAAATGAAATGCATATGATATATAATCATATATATTAAGCAGAAATACTGAATAACTAGACTATTCCATTTTTAAATCATAGACATACAGATTTTACTGGAATCATTGCATATACAAAATGCAAAGTTCTAGATATAAATATATCAGCAGCAGTAAAAGAACTTAAGCTAGAAAACATAAAGTTATAATTATCATCCCAAAGCCTGCAATATATTGATACAAAAGCTAAGAAAATAAACAATACCCAATCTATTTGCTGGATTCCTTTTGAATAACATCCTTAGAAGACTTTGTGCTTCAGCACTAAGAAACTGAGGCATTCCAAGTTTTGCTCTGGAAAAGAAGATTTTAGAAAATTTCATTAAAATCTAGCCACATTTCTAAATTTACATACCTCAAAAATCATTTTAAAGAATGTTTTCACAGTGGTAAATAATGTCCCCCATAGCATAGGAGAAGGGAATAAGACAGTATGGAAAATGTTATTTTGTGTCAATTTAAATCCACAAGTTTCTCAAAACTGAAAGCAAGAGCACTTGATAAAACTCAGCACCCATTTATGCTAATAACTCTGAGCAAAGTGGGAGTAGAGGAAACATACCACATGTAATGAAGGTCATAAAGGACGAACCCACAGCCAACATCATACACAATGGGCAAAAACTACAAGCATTTTCCTTAAGATTGAGGACTAGATAGATGTCTGCTTTAAGCACTCTTATTCAACATAACACTGGAAGTCCCAGCCATAGCAATGAGACAAGTAAAAGAAATAAAAGGCTTCCAAATCGGAAAGAAAGAAGTAAAACTGTCCTTATTTGCAGATGACATGAAAACCCTAAAGACATCACCAGAAAACTACCAACACTGATAACTGAATTCACTACAGTAGCAGGACACAAAATAAATATTGAGAAATCAGTTGCATTTTTTTTGTACCCAAAAGGAACTATGAGAAAGGAAAACTAAGAAAACAATCCCACTTACAATTGCTTCAAAAAGAATAGAATACCTAAGAATTAATTTAACCAAGGATGTAAAAGATCTGTACTCAGAAAGTTATGACACTGGAGAAAGAAATTGAAGAAGATACAAATAAGTGGGAACATATACCATGTTAATAGATAGAAAGGATGACTATCATTAAAATGTTCATGCTATCCAAAGCAATCTACAGATTGAACACAATTGCTATTAAGATACCATTGGTGTACTTAACAGAACCAGAACAAATATGCCAAAAATTTATATGGAATCATAAAAGTCCTCAAATAGCAACAGTGAGTGATCTTAAGAAAGAAGAACGAAGTTGGATGAATCATACTACCTGATATCAACTATATTACAAGGCCATAGTAATCAACATAGAATGGTACTGGCATAAAAACAGACGTATATCACATGATTTCACTCATAAGTGGAAATCTAAAGAACAAAATAAACTGATGGACAAAATAGATCCAGAGACATAAATGCATGAAACAGACTATTGAAGATGTGTGTGGGTGGGTGGGAAGGGATTAACCAAAAAACTTATATGCATATATGTATAACCCATGGACACAGACAATAGTACTAGTATGGTAAAGGCCTGGGGCAGGGGGCAAGTACGGGCTAGAAGGGATCAATGGGGGGGTGGGGGAAAGGACATCTGTAATACTTTCAACAATAAAGATAAATTTTTAAAAAATAAGAAATAAAAAGCGGTCATATAGAACAATGGAACAAAATTGAGAGGTCACAATTAAATCCACACCTTTATAATCCTATCTAATAAAAGAGTAATATGCAAATTAGGCATCACTCCATCACAAAGATGGATGTCCCCATAGACACAAGATGGCTTCCTCCATAGCCACAAGATGGTGGTACCCAGTCCAGCTCAGCCTGCCATTGAAGTGGTCAGGCCAGTTATCCAGGCAGGTGGCAGGGGAGGTGAGGGTCTCAAGGGGTGGAACAGGCAATCAGAGGGGTCTGGGGGTCTCCCTGCCCAGGCCAGAGGCCTTTGCCAGAGGCCTCAGGCATGGGCAAGGGCAGAGCCAGTGATGGGGCAGGGGCAGAGCCAGTGATCAGAGGGTCATGAGGGTGCCCTATCTGGGAATAAGGCTTGGGCCAAAGGCCTCAAGCCTGGGCAGGGGCAAAGCAGGAGATTGCAGGGGCCTGGGCTCCACAGAGCCAGTGATCGGAGGGGCAGGGGAGGAGCCTGCAATCACAGGGGTCTGGGCACCGGTAGAGCCAGCAAAGCTGGGGTCTGGGGGTCCCCTGCCCAAGCCTGTAGCCTTGGCCAGAGCCTGCAGTGGGGCAGGGATGGAGCCTGTTATCGGAGGGTCCTAGGGGTCCCCTGCCCAGGCCTGCAGCCTTGGCCAGAGGCTGCCAGTGGGGAAAGGACAGAGCAGGCAATGGCAGGGGGGCAGGATCAGAGCTGGTGATCACAGAGGCTTGGGCTCTGTGAAGCCAGTGATTGGAGGGTCTTGGGGGTCTTCTACCCAGGCCTGCATCCTTGGCCAGAGGTTACAAGCCTGGGCAAGGGTGGAGCTGGGATTGGAGGGGCAGGGATGGAGACAGTGATCGGAGTGAACTACAGAGGAAACACCTTTTCTGACCGCTCATTGGCTAAGCTCCCTGCATGCCACTGGTAATATTCTTAGTAACTTGGGTAATAAGAATCCAAAAAGGCAATCTAGGGTTTTCCCACCACACTCTTGGAGGAAAAATGAAGATTCCCTGCTGGAGGGCTAAGAAATGTCATTTCCTGCCCTAGCCAGTTTGGCTCAGTGCATAATGCCTCAGCCTGCTGACTCCAGGGTCTGGGTTCAATTGTGACCAAGGGCATGTACCTAGGTTGCAGGCTCCTACCTGGCTGGTGCCTAGGTCAGGGTTCATGCAAGAGGCAACCGATCAAAGTGTTCCTCTCACTTTGTTGTTTCTCTCTGTATTTCCCTTCTCTTCCACATTCTCTAAAAATCAATGGAAACATATCTTCAGGTGAGGATAAAAAAAGAAAGAAATGTCATATCCTATATATCTTATAAAAGGCACATCTTGAAAATGCCTAAAGAAAGTTGTCATTTTTTCATGGTGAAAGGAATGGAGTCCGTGTTGATGAAAACACCTTGGTGACTGTGGTGACTGGCAGTGACTGCAGCAGCAGGGTGATGGGGCTGGTGGCTTCCCCTGATTAGCCTTGTCGCCTCCCACAAAGGGAGGCCAGAGTGAGGCTTAGGCCTTCTCCCCAAGGGGAGCAGGAGCAGGCCTAAGCCATCAGTTGGACACCCCCTGAGGGCTCCCAATATGTGAGAGGAGTCAGGCTGGGCTGAGGACCCCCCACCCAGTGCACAAATTTCAGGCACTGGGCCCCTAGTTAATTCATATTTGACAAATGAGACAAAAGCATACAATAGGTTTAAGCTAGTGTATTAAATAAGTGGTGCCTGGAAAATTTGAGAGATATATGTAAAAAAATGAAACTATAACACTTTATTACACCACACACCAGAAAAAACTCAAAATGGACTAAAGACTTAAATGTTAGGCCAGCCAGCATTGCTCAGTGGTTGAACGTCACCTATGAAACAGGAAACCAGGAGGTTGTGGTTGGATTCCTGGTCAGAGTATATGCCTGGGTTGCAGGCTCAGTCCCCAGTGTGGAGTGTGCGGGAGACAGCAGATCAGTGATTCTCTCCCATCATTGATGTTTCTATCTCTCTCTCCTTCTCCCTTCCTCTCTGACATCAATAAAAAATATTTATTTTTAAAAATACTTAAATGTTAGGCTTGAAACCCTAAACATCCTAGAAGAAAACACAGGCAGTAACATCTTGTACATTTCTCATAGCAATATTTTTTTTTCTGATACATATCCTTGGGCAAGGGAAACAAAAGAAAAAAATAAACAAATGGACTACATCAAGCTAAAAAGTTTTGCATAGGAAAGAAAACCATCAGCAAAATGAAAAGACAACACACTGAACAGGAGAACATATTTGCTGATATATATGCTGAGGTCTTAATATCCAACATTTATAATGAACTTACAAAATGCAAAATCAAAAAACAAACAAATAATACAATTAGAAAATGGGTGAGGGAACCAAATAGACACTTTGTCAAAGAGGACATACATATGGCCAAAAGACATATGAAAAGATACTCAATGTCACTGATCATCAGAGAAATGAAAATTAAAACCACAAAGGGATATCATATCATACCTGTTTGAATGGCTATCATCAACAAACAACAAGTGTTGCTAAGGATGTGGAAAAAAGGGGACCCTTGTGAACTGTTGGTGTAAATGCAGACTGGTGCAGCCATTGAGTAAAGCTGTATGGGGTTAACTCAAAATAACAAAAATGTAACTGCCTTATAACTAATTGATTCCACTTTCTGAGAATTTAGCTGAAGAAACCCAAAGCACAAATTTGAAAAAAAAATGTGCACCTCTATGTTCACTGCAGCATTATTTACAATAGCCAAGATGTGGAAGCAGCCCAAGTGTTCATCAGTAGATGAGTAGATAAAACAGCTATGGAATACTACTCGGTCATAAAAAATGAAAAAATGAAATCTTGTCTTTGGGGACAGTATGGATGGACCTAGAGAGCATTATGCTGTGAAATCAGTCACAGAAAGACAACTACGTATGATTTTTCTCATATGTGGAACCTAATGAACAAAGTGCACTAATGAGCAAAATAGGGAAAGACTCATAGAGAGCAGCCTGACAGTGCGGGGTGGGATTTGAGAGTGGGTGAAGAGATTGAGTGAAAAAGAAAAAAAGACTGGAAAAACACATGGACACTGACAACAGTGTGGTGATTGTGGGCAGGGTGGGGTGGAGGTAGAAGAGCATATAAGGGGGATAAATGGTACTAGAAAAAATAATAAAATAAAGAAAAAACTGAAAGCATGACAATTTTTCCATAAGAAAATAACATAGTGCTTGCACTTACTTTAATATCATATTCATGGTCTCATTTCTGTCTTTACCTTGAAACGGCAGTGTACCAGTAAGCATTTCAAACTGAAACAAAAAAACAAAAACCAAACAATTTAGCACAAGTTAGAGACTTGTGATACGTGATCATCAAATTACACAGGATCTTCATGACAGTACATCGAAATAGGAGCAAAAGAACTAGGTCACTTAAAGAAATATACTTCTGGTAACCTACTATATATAACTCAATTGGTAGAGGACCTGTAGCAAATGAAACCAACCAATTTATTTCAGTCCTGTTGGATTTGGTTAAGCTACCAAAAGAAATTTGGAAATAAACACATTGTAGAAACAAATATATGCTTTTAAAGAAAGCAATTGAACTGACAAAGGAAAGTAAAAATAAGCATAAAACCATTTCAAATTCATAAATGATCAAGAAAGATTTAACCATTCTTGTCCTGGCTCGTGTTTTTAGTGGTGAGAACATCGGGCCATGCACCAAAGGGTCCGATATTTGATTCCTGGTTAAGGGCACATACGTAGGTTATATATTCTATACCTGGCCCCAGTTGGGGAGAATTTGGAAGATAGTAAGATAGACTCTCTCTCTCTATCTCTCTCTTTCTCTCTCGTCTTCTCTCCCTCACTCCCTCTTTCTTTCCTCCTTTCTCCTTCCCTCCTACTCTCTCTAAAAGGCAATGGGAAAAATCCTCTGGTGAGGATTAACAAAAAATGTTTTAACCAATCTCTTCCCCCTCACTTCTCTAAAAACAGAAACCAAAAAAAGATAGAGAAGCTACACACACACACACACACACACACACACACACACACACAAATAATTTTAAAAAAGAAAAACACTTACACAGTTGCACAAATCATAAGAAAACATTTTCCTTAAGAGATTTAATTGCAATGCAAGCAACTAGGAAATTAATTAATTTTATAAAAATACTATGTCTACAAATGAAGACTGTGGTTCATTAAAATGTTTTATATACCTAATACTAAAATCTTAAACAGATTCAATAATGGCATTAGCCTCAGTCCTCCATTCTTTTATGAACTACAACCTTAGTTATTAGCTTATCCATTCACTCTCTCCTATACTCTTATGACTCTCAAATCTTATACAGCCTCAGTCTCTCTCAAGCCCCAGTTTTCCCTCCCATATTGATAGTTAAGGTTCTCAACTGGAAACTGAAGAGGTAGCAATGAGAGTCAAAAAAGAGAAAAAATAAAGCAATTGTGGTATAAGGGTATCATAATCTCTTTCAAGCTCCAGTCCTGCACCCCCAAACCTTTGAAATGTCTTTAACAAGCCCTGGAGAGGTAGCTAAGTGGATTAGAGCATGGTCCCAACACACCAAGGTTGCTGGTTATATCACTGGTTAAGGCACATAGAAGAATCAACTAATGAATGAATAAATAAGTAGAACAGCAAACAGATCTTGTTCTCTCTCCCTCTCTCTCTCATTGGGAGTTCAACTGTGAGACCAGGAGTTCAATCACTCACTTAGACATGCACTGATCACCAAGGGGTGGTTCAGAACATGGCAGGTGACCAGAGGAGGTGGTGGGGCACTGAGAGAGGGAGGGAAGGAGGAGGTGGAGAGGCAGGGAGGCAGGGGGAACAACGTGGTGGCAGTGGGAGGCAAGGTGGGGAGGTGGGGAGGCAGTGGGGGGAACTACACGGTGGCAGTGCTGGTGGTGAGGGAAGGAGGCAGGAAGGCAAGGAGGTGGAGAACCTGACTGGCCCTGATCGCTGGCCAGGCCTAGGGACCCTACCCATGCACGAATTTCGTGCACCAGGCCTCAAGTCCTATATAATAAAAGAGAAACATGCAAATTAACCATCCCTCCACTATGCTCAAGAACACCCCAAGCCACGCCCACCAGCCAATCAGGAGTGAGTATGCAAATTAACCCAACTAAGATGGCAGTGGCCTCGGAGCTGGAGCGAGCAGGAGGCTTAGGTTGCCCCTGGTGATGCAGGCAGCCCTGGGCTATGCTCAAGGCTACAAAGTTTTAATTATAGAAAATAAATTAATCCCAGATACCTGCTTCTAGCTTGCCAAAAAGAAAAAAGAAAAAAAAAGAGAGGATGGGAGCTTGGGTCGTGGGGGTGCATGGCTAACCTGAAAATGGCCATCAGCCTCTCACCAAGGCTGGCCAGGCACCCCAGTGGGACCCCCAGCCTGATGTAGGACACCCTTCAGGGCAAACCAGCCAGTCCCCACCCACGCACCAGGCCTGTATCCTATTAAGCCTACATAATAAAAGGGTAATATGCAAATTGACCCTAACAGCAGAAACAGTGGGAATGACTGGTCACTATGACATACACTGACCATCAGGGGGCAGACGCTCAATGCAGGAGCTGCCCCCTGGTGGTCAATGCACTCCCACAGAGGGAGCTCTGCTCAGTCACAAGCCAGGCTGAAGGCTGCCAGCGCAGCGGTGGTGGTGGGAGACTCTCCTGCCTCCTCAGCAGCACTAAGGATGTCCGACTGCAGCTTAGGCCTGCTCCCTGCTCGTAAGTGGACATCTCCTGAGGGCTCCTGGGTTGCCAGAGGGATGTCTGCCAGCTTAGGCCTGGTCCCCTGGGGAGTGGGCCTAAACAAGCAGGTGAACATCCCTTGAGGATTCCCAGACTGTGAGAAGGCACAGGACAGGCTGAGGAACCACCCTGAGTGCATAAATTTTTGTGCACTGGGCCTTTAGTATTCTATAATCTCACAACTGTCTTGTAAGGAGACCTTGTTGATTTTGCTACTTCTAGATTCCTCCATTAACAATCCACTTATATAATTATGTCCAGAATCATTTTCTTAACATTCATATTTCCTATAATTACCATCCAGTTTAAGAATCTGCAAAATTTTCCTGCTACAAAGAGAGTTGCATGTAAATGCTTAAAGTTTATAGCCTTATTTTCTCCACTCTCACCCACATTCTTCAACACTATTCTAGTCAACAGGCTCTCCTTGCTAATATGATCACAATATTATCCTTGACATACAGCTATTTATATTTTATCCATATTTCAGAGTTTAATTTATGTTCTCTCCTCCACTTTTCCTATGTCAACTTACATTAATTTTATCCTGAATTCCTAAGGTACTTTTGGGCAATTTATTTAGCTACTCCAATTGTTTCTCAATTGGACTGTATGCCTTCTTAAGTCATGGAAAATGTTAAATAATTCACTTATAGTCTGTTCCCGCAAAACTGCCTTCCCTAAATGCCAGTTTTTTAATGGATACTTAATATACTGATGTGTCATATTGAGTGTTATTCAGTGATAAATAGGCAAAATGTATTATCAAGCTTCAAAAGCAAACTATTTAATTAAATAGTCATTCATATATATCTTAATTAACACTGCAAGTTACATGCTAAATTTTATACCAAATTAGTTAATCAGGGTGTTAGCTGTAGTAGGTATTGAGGGAGAAAAAAAGTAGTACAGCACATGGTTGCTCTCCTCAAAAGGTTTATAATTTTTCTAAGGACATGCTTGAAACAATTTGACTATAAGAAATATATATGGTAAGGTATTAAATTCTGTGATGACTAATTAAAATGCCATATGATTACTAAACATAGTATTCTGAAATCTAAAAACTGGTAGATTTTTTTCCCCTGACCGGTTTGGCTCAGTGGATAGAGCATCGGCCTGCGGACTGAAAGGTCCCAGGTTTGATTCCAGTCAAGGGCATGTACCTTGGTTATGAGCACATCCCCAGTTGGGGGTGTGCAGAAGGCAGCTGGTCGATGTTTCTCTCTCATAGATGTTTCTAACTCTCTATCTCTCTCCCTTCCTCTCTATAAAAAAGCAATGAAAATAGATTTAAAAAACACACACAAAAAAAACAACCTGGTAGATTTTTAATATTTTTATTATAATTAAAATACAATCTTAAATTAGTTTCAGGTATATCACATAATGATAAAACATTTATATACTTTAAAAGTAAACATCTGTCATTGCAAAGTTATTCTGATATTATTGACATTCCCTATGTTGTATGTGTTATAACACACTCATGACTTATTTTTTGTAGCTCTTAATCCCCTTCACCTTTTTCACCCATCCCCCACCAACTTCCCTTCAGGTAACCATCAGTTTGTTTTCTGTATCTACTATCACTAAGCCAATGAACAAAAGCACTGGCAAGGATATAGAGAAAAGGGAACCCTAGTGCATTGTTGATCACATTGCAGACTGATGCAGCCACTGTGGAAAGAGTATGGAGTTTTCTAAAAAAATTAAAAAATGGAACTGCCTTTTGACACAGCAATCCCACTTCTGGGACTATATCCTAAGAATCCCAAAACACCAAGCAGAAAGAATATGTGCTCCCCTATGATCATTGCAGCATTATTTACAATAGCCAAGATCTGGAAACAGTCCAAGTGCCATGAGCAGATGAGTGGATAATAAAGCTGTGGTACATTTACACAATGGAATGCTACATGGCTATAAAAAAGAAGGAACTCTTACTCTTTTCAAAAGCATGGAGGAACCTGGAGAATATTATGTTAGACAAAATAAACCAGTCAAAGAAAGACAAATACCACCTGGAATCTAATGAAAAAAAAAAAAACTGACAAATGAAATGGAACCAGAATCATAGATACATGGAACAGTCTGGTTGGTGTCTGAGAAGGGGACGGGGAGTGGTGACTGGATAAAGAAGGTGAAGGGATTAGCTAAATAATATATATGCATACTCCAGGGATACAGACAATAGGGTGATAAAGGCCAAGGGAGGGGGAGGCACAGAGTGAGGGAGTATAGGGGACCTGCAATTATGTGAACATTACAATTTTAAAATAAATAAATAAATAAATATTACTAAATTGGAAAAAAAAGAAATCATAACATCAAACTCCTAATTCATATTGTATAACATCTAGCCAAACACAACTTTTTAAATGATAATCATGAATTATTAGAATCCTATTCTCACCTGATATTTCATAAATTTTAAATTAAAATTATATATTTTTAATTGTATTAAAATGGATAGATAATAAATTAAAACTCTAAGCAATATTAATTTTATATTAGCAGAATTTTTTAAAATAGCACTACTTACCATAAGTACACCATATGACCACCAATCAGCACTCTGGGAATGACCTCTCCTATTTACTACTTCAGGAGCCATGTACTCCACTGTACCACAAAATGAGTAGGCCTTCTTTTCTTGATCTACTGATTCTTTGCTGAGCCCAAAATCTGTAATGACATTATTACACAAAAAATATATCTGAAGATCTTCAGAAAATAGAAAATACCAAAAGAAACAAAATTATGTATTTAAACCTTAAAATTATTCATGGATGGACTGTAATTACTCTTAAGCTATGATACAAATAATGGAAAACAGGCTGTATTTAATAATAAGAGCATTTAAAGATTTCTCAAATACATATCACCTCAAAACATATTTTCATGTCTATACTTGAATATCATTCAATAATTTTGAGACAACAATAATTAAATCAAAGCTGTCATAGTTTTTAAAATGTAAGACAAAAAAGAGATAATAACTTAAACTTTTAAAAATATTGAAAAAGTTTATTTTGCTTTGGCTCTGGTGTATTTCCATCTTTGTTTAATGCTTTCAAAGAACTAAAGGTTAAAAAATTAATCTTATTTCTATGTATTAGCAATGAAAAATTAGAAGTTGAAATTTTAAAAGTACCATTTATAATACTGCCAAAAAAAACCAAAACAAAACAAAAACACACCCTTGAAATTAACTGGTCTAAATATACAAAGTATATGCAAGATCTGTACAATGAAAACTTGAAACATTGATGAAAGAAATCAAGGTAGATCTAAGTATACAGAGAGATATACTATGTGTATGGTTTGGAAGAGTCAATTCTGTTAAAGATGTCAATTCCACCAAAACTGATTTAAAGATTCAATTAAACTTTAATAAAATTCCTAGCATGATTTACTTTCTAGAAATCAACAAGTTGAATTTAAAATTTATATCAAAAGACAAAGACCATAGAATAGACTGACCCATACAGTCAGTTCTGTTATAATGCTTGTTTCATAAATGCAAATTTTACCCAATGGAATTGATACATTAGGAAGCAATTTGAGGATAACACAAATTTGAATCTCAAATTTCATGTGCAATTTTGTTCGCAAGAAACACTATATAAAACACTAAAAAAATTGCACCTAGCTGATCCAAGCCAAGTAGAAATACATACATACACACACCACAAACATCTACCAACTATTTCAGCTCATCATGTGTGTTATGAGCCATTCTGTTGACCTGTAGTGCTACACTTTCCTCTCTATTCCAGATAATCTACCCTCCACTACTTTATAATAATGTACAAAATATAAACTTTCTTACATTAACTCTACAAACAAATTTAAGGATTTTTCAAGTTAAGGTAGCATGCTTATATAGTATTTATGTAATCTTAATAATTTAGAACATGTAAAACAATACTATCATTTTTATTCATTTCCTATATTTCTTGAATGTGTCACTGATTATTTAGATTACTGCTAAACCTCTAACCCCATTTTTGCCATAAGCCCTATTTTTTTATTATGCAATAATACATAATACAATAATTTTTAAGATCACAGGTGTTGCATTATAATGGAACTGGCTATATATTGTTAATTGATTTCTGACAAAGGCTTAAAAGCAATTCCATGAAGAAATGTCAGTCTTTTCAACAAATGGTGCCAGAACAATAGGATATTGATATAAAAATATATCCTCAAACTATACATAAACATTAATTAAAAATGAATCACAGAACTAAATGTGAAATGTAAAGCTTAAAGTTGTAAAATTTCCAAAAGTAATATAAGAGAAAATATTTGTGATCTTTGATTCGGAAAGAATTTCTTAGGTACAACATTAAAAGTATTATTTATAAAAGAAAAATGTTGAAAACTGAACTTTATGGAAATAAAAAAAATGCTTTTCAAAAGTTCAGTAAATGTAAAAGAAGCTATACATTGAGAGAAAACATTTGCAAATCATATATTTGATAAATGACTTGTACTTCAGAGTATAGTAAAATATTCAAAAATTCAATAAGAAAACAATTTTTTAAATGGAAGATCTGACAGACACATATACAAAGACATAAATACATAAGAATATGATCAATGTAATTAGTTATTAGGGAAATGCAAGTTAAAACCACAATGAGATACTACTACATGCCCATTAGTAGAGCTAAAATAAAAAATGCTGGCAGTAACAATAATGGGTAGATACAAAGTAACTGGAGCTCTCATACATTGCTAGTGTGGGTATGTAAAATGGTATAGACACATTGGAAACATTTTGGAGGTTTTTCATTAAGGGAAAGTTAAACTTCCCACATGATGAAGCAATCCCACTTCTTCGGTATTTACTCAAGTGAAATAAATGTCAATGTTCACATAAAATCTGTACATAAATATTTATGGTGGTTTTATTTCTTACTGCTGAATTAAACAGGAAATAACGCAAATGCCCCTTAATTGGGGATTAAACAAACCATGGCACCATTATAAGATGAAACACTACTCAGCAATTTTTTAAAAAGTTATTGATATGCCCTAAGTGGTTTGGCTCTGTGGAAAGAGTGTCGGCCTGCGGACTGAAAGGTCCCAGGTTCGATTCTGGTCAAGGGCATGTACCTTGGTTGCAGGCACATCCCTAGTAGGAGGTGTGCAGGAGGAAGCTGATCAATGTTTCTCTCTCATCAATGTTTCTAACTCTATCCCTCTCCCTTCCTCTCTGTAAAAAAAAATCAATAAAATATATATTTTTTAAAAGTTATTGATACATGCAACAATAAGGATGAATCTCAAATTTACTACACGAAGTAAATGAAGCCAAACTCAAAAGATTATATATGCTAAAGTTTATTTACATTGTGAAAAAGGCAAGCATAAAGCCAGAAAGCAGATTGGTCATTGTCTATGGGTAAAGAGAGGACTATATAATAAAAGGCTAATATGCAAGTCAACTGAACTGTGGAATGACCAGTGGCTATGATGTACACTGACCACCAGGGGGCAGATGATCAACACAGAAGCTTCTCCCTGGTGGTCAGTGCACTCCCACAGGGGGAGCGCTCAGCCAGAAGCCAGGCTCACGGCTGGTGAGTGCAGCAGCAGTGGCGGGAGCCTCTCGTGCCTCCGTAGCAGCACTAAGGATGTCCTACTGATGGTTTAGGCCCACTTCCCAGGGCTAAGTTAGCAATCAAATATTCCCCAAAGGCTCCCAAACTGTGATAGGGTAAAGGCTGGGTTAAGAGACCCCCCCCACCCCAGTGCATGAATTCTGTGCACTGGGCCTCTAGTTAACTTATAATGGGGAAATTTGGAAGAGAGTGATGGAACTTTTAATATCTTGATGATGGTGATGGTTTGATGATGGTGATGGTTTTAAGACTGTATGCATTTGTCAAAGCTTGCAAAACTATATGTGATATGTAAACTTTGCAGGCCAGAAGGGAGTGGCAAGAAATATTCAAAACGATGAATAGTAAGAACCTACAACCAAGATTACTTTACCCAGCAAAGCTATCATTCAGAATTGAAGGTCAGACAAAGAACTTCACAGACAAGAAAAAACTAAAGGAGATCATCACCACCCAACCAGTATTATATGAACTGCTGAAAGGTATCCTTTGAGAAGAGGAAGAAGAAGAAAAAGTAAAGATAAAAATTATGAACAACAAATACATAGTTATCAACAAATGAACCTAAAAATCAAGTGAATAAAAAAAAATCTGATGAGCAGAATAAACTGATGAATATAATAGAATCAGGGGCATAGAAAGGGAGTGGAATAACAATTCACAGGGAGAAAGGAGTTTGGGGGTGTGGTAAGAGACTGGACAAAAATCGTACACCTATGGATGAGGACAGTGGGGCGGGGGTATAAGGGCAGTGGATAGGGTGGAAACTGGGAGGAGGGGAGCTATGGGGGGAAAAAGAAACAACTGTAATAATATGAAAAATGAAGATTAAAAAAACTATATGTGAAAGAGTAATTTTTCTTAAACTCTGTATTTTGAGACTACTGGAAATTTATTGCAGTTATATGAAATACTTCAGAGATACTGTTTACCCTTCACCCAGTTTCTCCCATGGTGACATCTTACAAAAATTATATTACAATATCACAACCACAATATTGACAATGATGCTGACAAGATGCAGAATAATTCCATCACCATAAGGATCCAAAGAGTAAGTTTTAGTCTGTGTAGATTGTATCTTTATTCTATAAATAAAGAAAGCTATAATCCCAAATTGTTTTATAAATAAAACTAGGGGCCCGGTGCACATAAATTTGTGCACTGGGGTGGTGGGGGAGGGGGGTCCCTCAGCCCGGCCTGTGGCCTCTCACAGCTTGGGACCCCTCTGGGGATGGCCACCTGCTGGTGTGCCTGGCCAGCCTGGATGAGGGGCCAATGTCTGTTTGCAGGCTGGTCAAGCACCCCAGTGGAGATCCTCACCCCAGAGGGTGTGGCAAGCCTGGATGAGG